>CAUYQG010184941.1:0-20539 GCA_963574415.1 Tarsius wallacei
TTTTAAGTAGGAGTCTCACTCTGTCACCCAGGCTGGAATGCAGTGGCATGCTCACGACCACCGCAGCCTCGACCTATTGGGCTCAGGCAATCCTTCTGCCTCAGCCTTCCAAGTAGATGGAGCCACAGACATGTGCCACCATGGCTGGCTGATTTTTAAAAAAAAATTTATTGTGGAGATGAGGTCTCACCATGTTGCTCAGGCTGGTCTTGAACCCCTGAGTTCAGGTAATCCTCTCACCTCTGCCTCCCAAAGTGTCGGGATTAACAGGTGTGAGCCACTGTCGCCGGCCTGCTGATTTTAATATGAAGTTATAGTTGAGAACTTCTGAGTCTGTGCATGAGAGAAAAATCATTGTTTAAAATGCAAATGATTGTTTAAAAGTGATTATTAGCATAATAGAAATATGCACCATTAATATGGAGACCCAGAGGGAGTGGTGTAATTTTCTTACAAAATAAGGTTTGTGGTTGGTATTCGAGTGGAGGATCACAACCCCTCTTTAGTTCCGGCTTGGGAACTAAAACTTCATTTCCTAACCAGTGACATGGACTCAGATTCAAACCATGTATCTGGAGCGCTGCACATTTGTGTGAGTGTTCTCGTATATAACCTGCATTTCAGAAGTAGCAACAGCAAGGTGGGAGTCCTGACATTTGGAAACACTTTGGGAAGTACAGAGAGATGGAAGAACCCCTGAAATATAACTGGAGGGCAACCCCTTTGGGCCCCCTCCCACTGAGGGAGCTTTTTCTGTCCTCTGAATAAATCCTGCTTAAAAAAAATAATATATATGTATATATGTGTGTGTGTGTATCTGGGAAGGGGGGTGCAAGGGAGCTGGGAGCTGAAGGGATTGAGTGCTGGTGGGGGGAGCGAGAAAGAGGAGAGTGCTGGGCTCCTGAGATGACTGGCCCTGTTAGAATCCTCATCACGACCATGAAAGTTTTGGCATTTAAAGGTCCCACTTTATTGACAAGGAAGCTAAGATTCAGTGATGTGAAGTGATTCGTTCATGGTCATAGAGATAGGAAGTGAGAGGGGTGGATTTGAATCCAGCCCACCTGTGTCACCTAATGGTTCTAGGTGATAAAGCTGCAGCATGGTTGGGGAACTTGTAAAAAACAAAATAAAAAACCCCCATGGTGCCACGTGTCTCAGGGGACAGAGTGTAATTAGCTCTGGGGTCACTCAGCATATGCTGCTGAGACTTGCAGCCTATCTGCCGGCATCTAAAGAAAGCCCTTTCCCTCTTGAGCAAGTTACCACATCCCGGAGTTGAGAAAGCCATCTAGATGGTTTAGTTGAGAAAGAAGGCCTTTGCCCCGCATTGCTGCAGACCATTTTGTGACATCATGTCCTTTGCTGCTAGTGGAACAGAGTTCCCGTCTTGGTGAAACAGCAGGGATTGTTTGGTAGGAGCCGGGTGCAGAAGTTGAGGAGGTAGGTTCAAGCCCAGGCTCTGCCGTTGTAATCTGTGATCTTGGAAAAGTTACTTTACCTCTCTGAGTCCTAGTTTTTTTGTTTTTTGTTTTTTTTTGAGTCAGAGTCTCACTGTCTCGCCCAGGCTGGTGTGCAGTGGCCCGCTCATGGCCACCACAGCCTCAACCTGCTGGGTACGGGTGATCCCTCCGCCTCAGCCTTCCAAGTAGCCAGAACTACAGGCATGCACCACCATGCCTGACTAATTTTTTAATGTATTGTAGAGATGAGGTCTTGTCAAGTTACCCAGGCTGGTCTTGAACCCCTGGGCTCAGGCAATCCTCTTGCTTCTGCCTCTGAAAGTGCTGGGATTACAGGCGTGAATCACCACACCCAGTAGTCTTTTTTTTTTTTTTTGAGTTGAGGTCTCAGTGCTGCCCGGACTGGAGTGCAGTGATACCTTCTAGCCCAGGTGATCCGTTTGCCTCATCCTTCTGAGTAGCTGGGACTACAGGTGTGCATCACCACGCCTGGCTAATTTTTAAATTTTTTTGTGGAGACAAGGTCTTGCTATGTTGCCCAGGCTCGTCTCAAACTCCTGGGCTTAAGCAATCTTGCAATCTTCCTGCCTCGGCCTCCCAAAGTGCTGGTATTACAGGCATGAGCCACTGCACCTGGCTGGGTCTCAATCTTTTCATCTATAAAGTGGAAATAATAATTAGATACAACTCATAGGGTTGTTTAATTCATGTAAAGTTTTGAACAGCAAGTGCCCAGTTCACCACAAGTGCTTATTGGAGCTAATGGTGACAATTAGATGTTTGCGTGAGGTTTGCTCTTGGGGGTCTCAAGAATGCACCTTTGGGAAGAGGGGACCTTTTATAATGAGAAACTTAGAAATATTGAAATATTACAGACTTCATTCCTGATTATGTTCGGGTAAATGAATACCTGTGTAAAGAATTTCACCCAGATATGTCGAGGCCCCGTGTGACATTATGGACAGGGCGGGATCCTATGCTCCAATAAGCCTGGGACTTTGCCTTATCATAATAATAATCCTAGGTTGTTGTTTTTGAGTTAGGGTCTTCATTCATTGTCCTGGCTGGAGTGCAGTGGCACCATCATGGCTACCTACAGCCTCCACCTCCTGTGCTCAGGCGATCCTCCCTCCTCAGCCTTTCAAGTAGCAGGACTATAGGCATGTGCCACCATGCCCGGCTAATTTTTAAAAGTTTTTTTTGTAGAGACGTGATCTCGCCATGTTGCCCAGGCTGGTCTCGAACTCCTGGGCTTAAGCAATCCTCCTGCCTCTGCCTCCCAAAATGCTGGGATTACAGGCATGATCCACTGCACCCGGCCTTAATCATGTGTTTTGTGATCAAACTTGATGCTTGATGTATTTGGACTTGGGGGACTGAGAAGTTTGGAATAAGAACTGGGCTGAAAAAGAATAATTGAATATTTAGGTACATATTCTACCATGAGCTTTTTAAACAGCTTTATTGAGATGTAACTTACCTAACATAAAACATATCTGTTAAATGTTCACAGTCCACTGATTTAAAAAATAGAGTTGTGCAACCATAAACACAATACGGCTTTTAAACCCTTTCCTCACCCCTAGAAGACCCCTCGTGCCCCTCTGCAGTTAGAGAGTCCCTGCTCTTGCCCCAGCCACAGGTGACCACTGATCTGCTTTCTGTTTCCATAGGTTTGCTGTTTCTGGAAATTTCAAGTACATGGAATCACACAGTTGTTGTCTCTTGTGTCTGGCTTCTTTCCCTCAGTGTAATGTTTTTGAAGTTCCTTTTTGTCACTTAGTAGAATTCCACTGTGTGGATACACCCAGTTTCGTTTATTCATTCACCATGATGGATATTTGGGTGATTTCTGTGTTGCGCTTTTATTATTTTTTATTTTTATTTTTTTTTGAGTTGGAGTCTCACTCCGTCGCCCAGACTGGAGTGCAGGGCTCTGGCGATCCTTCCGCCTCAGCCTTCCGCGTAGCTGGAACTACAGGTGTGCGCTACCACGCCCGGCTAATTTTTGATTTATTGTAGGTAGAGACGAGGTCTCACCAAGTTGCCCAGGCAGGTCTCGAACCTGCGGGCTTAGGCAGTCCACTTACCTCAGCCTGCCAAAGCCCGGGATTACAGGCTGAGCCACTGAGCCTGGCTTCGTGTTGTGCTTTTATAAAGAACACTGCTAAGAATGTTGAAGTCCTTTTGTGGATGTGTGTTTCCATTGTCCTTGGCTACTGTGAGATTCTGACACCCGTTGGTTGACCAGTTGTCCTATGTTTTTTTTTTTTTTTTTGAGTTGGAGTCTTAAACAGTAAACCAGACTGGCGGGCAGTGGCAAGCTCACAGCCACTGCAGCCTCGACCCGCTGGGCTCTAGTGATCCTTCCGCCTCAGCCTTCCAAGTAGCTGGAACTACAGGCGTGCGCTACCACGCCCGGCTAATTTTTGATTTATTGTAGAGATGAGGTCTCGCCAAGTTGCCCAGGCGGGTCACAAACCTGCAGGCTCAGGCAATACACTCACCTCAACCTTCCAAAGCGCTGGGATTACAGGCTGAGCCACCGAGCCCAGCTTGTCCTGTGTCTTCTGTGACAGCACTGTGGGTCCTGCCGGTTCTTCCTCTGATCACTCATTGATGGATTTGGTCACCATTGGGTCCTGGCCCACTTCACTTGCTTGGGTGAGCTCACCCCCACCTGTGGCCCAAGGGACGACCTTCCTCAGGGATCCAGATCCTTCCATCATCCTGGGTCCTTCTTTCTGCGTGGCCAAAACCAAAGTTGTAGTCTTGCTCCTACCACAAGCCTGGTCTTCATCCTCTGGTGTGCCCAAGTTCAGAGGGTGGGTTGCTAATCCTTTACCAAGACCCCTACAAGTCGTTCTGGAATCTGTGCACATCTCCCTGAGCACTGCCAGCCATCATCACCATCACCACTTGTCTCCTGTGTTCGTGCTGTTTACTGGCTTATGAGGTCTCCTTGCAGGGCAGATGTCACCAGTAATGTGGTCATGACAGTGTCCAACTTCAGACCTTCCGGTGGCTTCCCATCTCTGTGGGGCCCTGTGGGGCCGTGGACCTGCACTGTCAATAGGGTAGCCACCAGCCTCACCTGACTAGTGAAGTTCAGATTTAAAATAATTTATTATGATGTTTAATTATTATTATTATTATTATAGAGATGAGGTCTCACTATGTTGCCCAGGGTGGTCTTGAACTCCTGGGCTCAAGCAATCCTCCCATCTTGGCCTCCCAAAGTGCTGGGATTATAGGTGTGAGGCACCGTGCCTGGCCAGATTTAAAATAATTTAAAAAAAGGTACAAATTCAGTTCTGCAGTGTCACTCAGCACATTTCAGTGCTCCACACACACATGTGGTCTGCGGCATTCGTGTTGGCTGGTACAGATATACAGCCTTTCTCCCCTCCCAGAACATTCTGTTGGACAGAGCTTGGGGTCCCTGCAGCCTCCACCTTCATCTCAACACACTCCGGTTCCTTCCTTGTCCAGCTGATCATCTTGGGCTTGGTGTCTCCTCCTCCCAGGCTCCTTTGGGACACAGGCCCTTTGAACATGCCGTTCCCGGTTCTGCCTGGAATGTACTCCTCTCTTCTCTTTGCCTTGGCTTCCATTAGCGTCACTGGGGTCTCATGTCGTCAGGGGGGCCTTCCCTGCTGTTCCTGAGTAGGGATCGGATCCCACTCTGGGACCTTCTCAGAGCACCTGCTCCTCTTCGTTTTCATACAGGTGTGCTCATTCCGCGGGGGGCTCCCTGGGGCTTGAGTCAGTGATGTCTTCATCATTTTTATGCAGAGCCTGGCATAAAGTAGGTGCCCAATTAGTCCTGTCCAGAGAAAGAAGAACTGAAGCCAATGTGTGGATTTATAGAGGAAGGAGAGTATGCTCTCTGCATGTGGGCGTGGGGCGAGGATGGCTTCTTCTAGATGGTTCTGGCAGAAGTCCATTGGACATTCCCAGCTGCTGTCTGCTCATCTTCTGACAGCATCTCTTGCTGTCTCAGAGCCTCACTGGTTGATGGAATCCAGTCTGTCTGTCTCAACCACATGATGGATTGTAGGGGGGTGCACCTCAGGGATTTGGGGTCTGGGAGGTGGGAGAAGGGAATGGCAAACAGAGAGAAAACATTCCTGGGTCCCCTTGGCCTGCTTGTCCTCGTCCCTGATTGAGGAGCAGCCGTCAAGGTGGCATTTGGCTTCTGAGATAATTTCTTTTTCATCTCTAGATAGGAGGCCCATATTCCAGCCAAGATTTCATTTGGTAGGATTGTGGTTTGTTTGTTTTTGGTTTTTTTTTGAGTCAGAGTCTCACTCTGTTGCCCAGGCTGGAGTGTAGTAGCATGCTTACGGCCACCACAGCCTCAACCTGCTGGTCTCCAGCGAGCCTTCTGTCTCAGCCTCCCGAGTAGCTGGGACTACAAGTGTGTGCCACCATGCCTGGATAATTTGTTGACTTACTATTGAGACAAGGTCTCATCAAGTTGCCCAGGCTGGCCTTGAACCCCTGGGCTCAGGCATTCCTTTCACCTCAGCCTCCCAAAGTGCTGGAATGACAGGTGTGAGCCACCTGTAAAAAAAAAAAAAAAATGGCCGGGCTCGGTGGCTCAGCCTGTAATCCTGCGCCTTGGGAGGCTGAGGTGAGTGGAGTGCCTAAGTCTGCGGGTTCGAAACCCGCCTGGCAAGCGAGACCTCATCTCTACAATAAATCAAAAAACCAGCCGGGCGTGGTAGCGCACGCCTGTAGTTTCAGCTACTCGGAAGGCTGAGGCGGAAGGATCGCCGGAGCCCAGCAGGTCGAGGCTGCGGTGGCCGGGAGCGGCCACTGCACTTCAGTCTGGGCAACAGAGTGAGACTCCAACTCAAAAAAAAAAAAAAAAAAAAGTCAGAACATCAAAATATACAGAAAATTAAAAAAAAATATGTATAATATACTTTATTTATGTAAAGATATACTAATAATGATACAGGAAGCAGACATTTAATGGCAAGGAATCAAATAATATGAAATTTGGATCCTTCCAGAGCCTTTAGCAGGGCAGAATAATGGTCCCCAAAGATGTACAAGTTCTGATTACCTGTGACATTGTTATGGTTCATGGAGAGGGACCTTGCAGGTTGATGGAGTTAAGGATCTTGAGATGGTGCTGTCATCTGGATCATCCTCCTGGGCCCGGTGTAATCATGGGGTCCTTAAAAGTGAACCACGGAAGTAGGAGGGTGAGCCTCCGAGTTAAAGAAAGATTAGAAGACACTACTCTGCTGGCTTGGAGGGGGCCGATGGGACCACGAGCCCAGGAATTCAGGCAGCCTCTGGAAACTGGAAAAGGCAAGAGAACTCCAGAAGAAACACAGCCCTGCTTACTCCACACCTTGATTTCAGCCCCATAAGACCCATTTTAGGCTTCTGACCTTCAGAATTGTAAGATAGTACATTGGTGTGTGTGTGTGTGTGTGTGTGTTTAGTCAGGGTCTTACTCTGTCATGTAGGCTGGAGTGCACAATCATGGCTCACAGCATCCTCAACTGTCTAGGCTGAAGTGATCCTCCCGCCTCAGCCTCCCAAGCATTTGGGACTATAGGCGCCTGCCATGCACCTGGCTAATTTTTTTAATTTTTTTTTTTTTTTTTTTTGTAGAGACTAGGTCTCACTTTGTTGCCCAGGCTGGTCTTGAGCTCTTGGGCACGAGCAGTCCTCCTGCCTCGCTTGGCCTCCCAAAGCCCTGGGATTAGAGGCATGAGCCACCATGCCTGGCCCATTGGCATTGTTTTAAGCCACTAAAGTGATGGCAGTTTGTTACAGCAACAAGGAGAAGCTAATACAGACAGTACAGACTATAGACCTTGGGGACAGACTCTCACACTTGGCTTCCCATCCCATGGAGGTGCCTGGGATTTAAATTGGAAGCCTCCTGCCTGGGTGGATGCGTCAGAGGCATTTCAAGGCTCATGCTTTTACATTGTGCCTGAGAGCACAGGACTTAGCATGTTTGTGTGACTTGGGACTTGACTGTGGAGGAGAAAAATGAATATTGATTAGAATCTTCAGTGCTGTGGTTTTGAACTTGTGTTTCCTCATTCATGCTGCACAAGGGCCCCTTGATGTTGGCATTTGTTTGTTCTTGTTTTTTTTAGCCTTGTTCTACTGGTAAGGAAACAAGGATGCCCTTTCTCTTTGATGTGATGGAAGTGGGGTTAGGGATGACCCTCGTTGTTCTTTGTTGTTTGCAGGAGTTACATTCTACAAGCCGCTGTGAGCACTGAGGTCTCAAACGCTGAACCATTGCTCCTATGGGAAATACAGGGGTTCCTGTGAGCCTCAGATCCCAATGTTTTTGCCAGCGGATCAGTACAAAACCTTGTTTTAGGTGTGTTTCTGTTTAAGGACCCCACATTTAGTAGCTGTTGTTGATGCATTAACATTGGACTCATAGCTGGCAGCCCTGCAACTCAGGCCTGAGGGAGGCTCAGCCAATGTGTGCACTTTCTCTGTCAGATGTATCCTGGCCTTCCCGTGCTGAGAAACACAGGCCAGCACTTCTGCACCATGAGGGCGGAGTGCAGGGGGGAGCACTTTAAACAGCAAAACACCAAGAAAGAGCACAGAAGGGTAAAGAAAGTGGGTACCCAAGCGATCACAGAAATGTCTTGTCTATAGTGTGAGAGCGGCAAGGAGAAGGTAGAGCAGACCTGGCTGGAGCTCAGCTGGGAGCGTGTGTGTGTGTGTGTGTGTGTGTGTGTGTGTGTGTGTGTGTGTCATTCCTTTGACAAAGTAGAAGTGGTATTAGGTATATAGCATTTAGGGGTATGCGTGTGTTTTAGAATCCTTTCTTTTCTTTTTTTTTTGAGTCGAGGTCTCACTCTGTTGTCCAGTTTGGAGTGCAGTGGCACGATCACAGCTCACTGCAGCCTTGACCTCAGGTGATCCTTTTACCTCAGCCTCCCAAGTAGCTGGGACTACAGGTGTGCACTGCTGTGCCAGGCCTGCTTTTTGGTTTTTTTGTCAAAGCAAGGTCTCACGGTGTTGCCCAGGCTGATCTCAAACTCCTGGGGTCAAGCAATCTTCCCGCTTCAGCCTCCCAAACTACTGGGATGACAGGCGTGAGCCACTGAGCCCAGTTGGAAACCTTTCTGTGATGGGGTGGAGGTATATTAGGTATGTAAGCATGTAGGGCAGCGGTCTTCAACCTTTTCAACCTTTTTGGCATCAGGGACTGGTTTTATGGAAGCCAATTTTTCCATGGACCAGGGGTATGATGGATGGTTTCGGGATGATTCAAGCACATTACATTTGTTGTGCACTTTATTTCACTTATTATTACATTGTAATATATAATGGAATAATTATACAATTCACTATAATGCAGAATCAGTGGGAGTCCCTAAGCTTGTTTTCCTGTAATTAAAGGGTCGTATCTGGGAGTGATGGGAGACAGTGACACCTGAAGAGTGTTGCTTATGTCCAGCATACTCCATAGTCTCGTTCTGGTGACTGTCATTGCAGAAAACCCTGTTTCACAAAGATAGGATGTTGGGAATGGAAGCAGACTTTCCAGTGCTTTTGTGGCAGTCTCAGGATATTCGGCCTTGACTTTAATCTAGAACTTATGAAGATTTAAAGTTATTTCAAACATACTTTTTTTTTTGAGTCGGAGTCTCACTCTGTCACCCAGGCTGGAGTGCAGTGGCATGCTCATGGCCACCACAACCTTGACCTGCTGGGCTCAGGCAATCCTTCCGCCTCATCCTCCCAAGTAGCTGGGACTACAGGCATGTGCCACCAAGCCCGGCTAATTTATTTATTTATTTATTTATTGTAGAGATGAGGTCTCGCCAAGTTGCCCAGGCTGGTCTCGAACCCCTGGACTCAGGCAGTCTTCTTGCCTTGGCCTCCCTAAGTACTGGGATTACAGACCTGAGCCACCGTGCCCAGCTCAAACATACTTTTAAGGCCTCTGTCATTTGTCATCTCAAGCAGTTTGTCCTCTTCTAGCACGGACAGAGTCGATTTACCTGGCTTATTCACAGATGGATCATGTATCCATTCCTTCCCAGTTCAGGGGTCTTTTGTGGTTGGGAAGTAATGCTCAAACTCTTTTGAGAGCTGAGATAGGTGATCGTGCACCAGTTGGGAGAAAGAAGGCCCTGACTCAGTTTCTTTCAAAATCTCTGCTAATGTCGGGAACATGTCAGAAATCCCAGTGTTCACTCGTAGCCCCCATAATTCCAGTTTGGCTTTGAATGTAGTCACTTTATCTGCTGACTTGAATAAAATTGTCATTCTCCCCCAAAGTGGCAGATTTTGTTCATTGAACAGGTTGAATATGTCACACAAGAAAGCAGGTTTTGCAGCCCATTCTGTGTCACTGAAATGTGCTGCCAGTGGTGACTGTTTTTCTAAAAGAAATCTTTGGATTGGCTCTCATGATTCAAAAACTCTGGCCAGTGAGCTACCTTTAGAAAGCCATCTCAACCCTGTCTATAAGAGAAGACCATGTGTTCTCTGCATCCATCTCCTTATAGAGCTGCACAAACGGATGTTCATTAAGGACATGTACTTTAATGCGGTTGATAATTTTAATCACATCCTGCAAAACGTTGCTAAGTTCACATGACATTTTCGGCTAGCCAGCATTTCTCTGTGAATGACACAGTGTGTAGACTCACATTCAGAAGCGACTGCTTTGATCTGAGTAATGAGACCAGAAAGCCATCCAGTCATGGCAGCTGCCCCATCCATGCATATGCCAGCCACAAAATAACCAATTCAGTTTTCCTGGTATGTCATCATTCAGAGACTTGAATGGTTCTGCATCTGTGGTATTGGTTGGCAACAAAAGTGCACATTAACATATCCTCATGCATATCCTCCTGGACAATATATCACACAAAAGCAAGTGTTGTTGCCTTGTTGTCAGCACTGGTAGACTCATCAACCTGGATTGCATACCATGGCTCATTAATTTTCTGTAACAATTGTGCCCCGAATATCCTCTTATTTCATCAATTTGTCTAGTTACAGTGCTAACCGAAAGAGGAACACATGCCACCTTTTGAACTGCAGCCTCTCCTAAAAGTTCATGGCAAATGTCCTTAGCGGCAGGCAGGATCAACTCTTCACCAGTAGTAAAGGGCTTCTTAGCATTAGCAGTGTGGTTAGCCATTAAGAATGATGCTCTCAGTGCAGACATATTTAATGAAGTGATGGCCTTAGTAATTGCTTCTGTTCTTTGTGTTCGCATTTTTTTTCTTTTGAAAAACTCCAAAGCCTTGCCTTTTAATGCAGGGTGCTGGGTCTCCATGTGGTGAAGCGGTTTTGAAGGTTTCATGGCTTCATTAGGTAGCTGGTCGCCATGTACTATACAAAGCTGGCCTGGAGAGTGTGAATCACCTGTTGCAATGAACCCATAATTTAAGTAGGGCTCTTGGCATTTTCTTTTGAATGCAGCTTTCTTTTTGTTGGCAGTCTTAGAGTCTTCTGCTGTCTCATCATTGGGTCTTTCCCCCTTTTCAAAGAAGCTCTCCAGTGACGTTGGGTTTTTACTCATTTTGGCTAGGGTTAACTTGTGGGCTTACAAAGACTGTGCGGGAAAAGGCAAGTGTACAGTGACAAGTGCAGAGTGCGGGAAAGAGACACAGATGGAAGTGGTAAATAAAGTAATGGGCGGGCCACGTGTAGACTAAGCTAAGTGTCAGATTCTGGCTTAGACCTGCCACCAGGTGCAACTGTACAATTGAAGTCCATCAGCCATTGCCAGACCATCGCCGCCATTGCCTTGCTAGACTCTGGTGTGGCCATGTGCTCTCTGAGCTATGGCTGTTGCCGTGCTTCCTGACTTTGGCCCCCTCCCCTTCTTGGGTCCTTGGGGAGGTGAATCTCCTCTTTCTCTCTCTGTCTCTAATTTACTTTCTAAATAAGCTATATTTTCTAATCTAAAAAAAAAAAAAGAAGTATATTAACTCACTTGCCCCTCACTGATAGGGTTTTAATGTGAGTCTGCAAGCAATTGACTTATTACAGTCTCTGTGCAGTCAAACCTCACTGCTCATGCTAATCTGTATTTGCAGCCCCTCCCCGGTGCTAGCATTACGGCCTCAGCTCCCCTTCAGATTGTCAGGCATTAGATTCTCATAAGCAGCATGCAACCTAGATCCCTTGTATGCGCAGTTCACAACAGGGTTTGTGCTCCTATGAGAATCTAATGCTGCTGCTGATCTGAGAGGAGGCGGAGCTCAGGCGGTGATGCGATTGATGGGGAGCGACTAAATACAAAGGACGTTTCACTCATTTGTCCATTTCACTCATTTGTCCATGCTCACCTCCTGCTCTACAGCCTGGTACCTAATAGGTCATGGACTGGTAGTAGTCCGTGGCCTGAGAGTTGGGAACCCTGATGTAGGGTGCGTGTGTTGGAATCTTTCCTGTGATGGACTGGAGGTAGTATGAGGTGTATAGCATCTGGGGAGTTTGTGCTGGTGGGTGGAATAACCAGATCTCCCCGCCCTGGGTGGAGTGGAGAGCGTCACACACAACTACTCGCTCCCTGGGATGGGACAGGGGAGACCCTTGGCAGCTCGCCATCAGGAGGAGCTCTCTGTGTCCTCTGCCAGCTGCCAGCTGCGCTTGTGTCATTCCCTTCTAGTTACAGAGTCCCTGTCCCTGCCCTCGCTAGCTCTCTGCACAGGGGGAGACCAGGGCATATGTCGTTCCAAACCCAAGAGGGACTCTGAAGAATGGAGTGGACACAGGAGCCATGGCTGGAGGGGCTTCCCTGCGGAAGGGCTTGTCCTGGCTCCCCTATAGGCAGTCAGTGAGGGGGGCCCCTGCAGACTAGTCTCTAGCGAGACGGGTGGCCCTTTGACCTTGACCTCTGCCACACATGCAGCAAGTTGGAAGCCCGAGGCCAGACCTTGAACCAGCCGTCATTGGACTTTTGGCCCTTACGTCTCAGAACAGAAAGTCCCTTGAGTGTTTTTACTCAGATGAAGCCATGAAGGTTGCAGATAAGGACCGGTGAACTTGGCCCTTCGGGAGCCAGATGTGAAGTGTCTTGAGCTTCACTCATGAAAGTGATGGGCTTTGGTTCAATTTGGACAGAAAAAGGCTACTGTAACCTTTTCTTTTCTTTTCTTTTTTGAGTCGGAGTCTCACTCTGTTGCCCAGGCTGGAGTGCAGTGGCATGCTCACGGCCACCCCAGCATCGACCTGCTGGGCTCAGGTGATCCTTCCACCTCAGCCTTCCAAGTAGCTGGAACTACACATGTACGCTACCACGTCTGGCTAATTTTTTTTTTTTTAGTTGTAGAGACGATGTCTTACCAAGTTGCCTGGGCTGGTCTCGAACCCGCAGGCTCAGGCAGTCCACTCGTCTTGGCCTCCCAAAGTGCTGGGATTACAGACTGAGGCGTACTGTTACCTTTTTTATGAATGATTTTTACCTGCATGGTTAGAATGGTGCTGATGTTATTTACCAGTGTCTGTTTTCTTTAAGTTGTGTAAGTTTGAAAGATTGATAACACATATTCAAAGACTGGCCAGTGAGAAACTTTGTTAAAGATCACTGTGGGTGGCTCACAGCCAGACATCCAAAGGTCAGCGAACCTTTTTATGGTTCCTTCTGTTTGTACCAAATGACGCTTGTTTTATCTTTGCAGTGAAGCCAGGAAGCTTTCTTTCAGAATGTAGGCAAAAAAAACCAGGGAATCAGCCAGATGTGGTGGCTCACACCTGTAATCCCAGCACTTTGGGAGGCCGAGGAGAGTGGATTGCCTGAGTCTGTGGTTTCGAGACCAGCATGGGCAACTTGGCGGGACTTTGTCTCTACGATAAATCAAAAATTAGCTGGGTGTGGTAGCATAGTTTCGGCTACTTGGAAGGCTGAGCTGGAAGGATTGCCAGAGTTCAACAGGTTGACGCTGGGGTAGCTGTGAGCGTGCCCCTGTACTCTAGCCTGGGTGATGGAGTGAGACTCCAACTAAAAAAAAAGATGAAAACAATAACAACAACAAACCAGGAAATCAGTTTAAAGTAAAATATGATGTCGGTAATAGTTCATGAGGCTTATAGATACCCTGAGTCATGTCTGACATTTAGGAAACAGTGGCCCATGCTCAAATGGCGCTGTAAGTCTAAAAATAGCTTATTATTACTACAAGGGGAAGGACACAGGATAATCTGGTTGCGCTCATATGTTTAAAAATTTTTTCTATTTTGCCTAGTTACCCATGAAAAGCATGACTTTTTTTTTTTTGTCGGTGTCTCACTCTGTTGCCCAGGCTGGAGTGCAGTGGCATACTCATGATTACTGCAGCCTCAACCTGCTGGGCTCAGTGATCCTTCCACCTCAGTCTCCTGAATAGCTGGAACTACAGGCATGTGCCACCATGTCTGGCTAATTGTTTTGATTTGAGATGAGGTCTTACTACATGTTGCCCAGACTGGTCTTGAACTGCTGGGCTCAAGCAGTCCTCTTGCCTCAGCCTCCCAAAGTGCTGGGGTCATAGGTGTGAGCCACCACGCCCAGCTGAAAAGCATGATTTTCTTCTTCTTCTTTTTTTTTTTTTTTGAGTTGAAGTCTCACTCCGTCACCCAGGCTGGAGTGCAGTGTCTTCATAGCTACTTTAGCCTCGACCTGCTGGACTCAGGTGATCCTTCCACCTCAGCCTTCCAAATTGCTGGAACTACAGGTATGCACCACCACACTCAGCTAATTTTATGATTTATTGTAGAGACGAGGTCTCACCAAGTTTCCCAGACTGGTCTCGATCCCCTGGACTCAGGTGGTCCTCTCACCTCGACCTCCTAAAATGCTGGGATTACAGACTTAAGCAACAGTGCCTGGCCTATGATTTTTAACGATGGTTAGTTTACCAGGTTGACTAGAGAATCTTCATGCTTTTATTTTATTTTATTTTATTTTTTTGAGTTTGGAGTCTCACTCCATCTCCCAGACTGGAGTGCAGTGGCACAGTCCTGGCCACTGCAGCCTCGACCCACTGGGCTCCAGCGATCCTTCCACCTCAGCCTTCCAAGTAGCTGGAATTACAGGCACACACAACCATGCCCGGCTGATTTATTTTGATTTATTGTAGATATGTGGTCTCGCCGAGTTGCCCTGGCAGGTCTCGAACCCACGGGCTCAGGCAATCCACTTACCTCGGCCTCCCAAAGTGCTGGGATTACAGGCTGAGCCACCAAGCCTGGCCTTTGCTTTCATTTTTATCCAAACAGAGTTTGAGGTGAGGGAACGCCGGTGAAGGAATTCCCGTTGGGGACAAATGGCCTCTTTTTGGGCCCATGCTTGTCTCTCATCCCAGCACTGTGGCATTTTCAAATACCAAGGAAGAGCCTGTTGGCTGCTGTCCCTACGGAAGAAGCAGCATGTGGTGTCAACAGTGCCCTTCTCCTGCTACAGGCCTGGCAGGATCACCCGCCCTCCGCTGGGCAGTTTGTGGGGGCCAGAGGTGAAGTCAGGCTCAGTCAGTTTAGACGTCAGAGACGTTCAGCCTCAGCACTGTTGGTACACTGGGTTCGCTCATTTTCTGTGGTGGGGGCTGTCTTGTCCACTGTGGGGCACCTAGCAGCATCCCTGTCTCCCCTGTAACAACCCAAACTGTCTCCAGACATTGCCAAGTGTTCCCTGGGGGACAAATGACCCAGCCTCAGAGCCACTGCACCAAAGAAACCAACATTCCCTGTGAGTGGTCGTATCCCTGACTGTCCTCTTAGGGTGTGTCACCCTGTCTTCAAAAACAAAAACAAAAACAAACCCCACAAGACCTGTTGGCTGAGAGGTTCATGTCAGGACAAGAGATTCATGTCAGGGCCATTGTTCTTGACTAGGAGGTTAGCTTTCTGGTTTACTAACTAAGAAAGCCTCCAACTGTTGGAGAGGACATTTGGGGAACATTCTGGGCAGAGTTGTATCCACTCCCCCAATTCACATGTTGAAGCCCTAACCCCCAGCACCTCAGACTGGGACTGTATTTGGTGGCAGGGCCTTTAAGGAGGCAAGTGATTGAAAATGAGGCCATTAGCGCGGGTCCCATCCAGTCTGCCTGGTGTCCTTAGAAGAGGGGGAGGTAAGGACACAGAGACATCAGAAGGACCGCACAAGGACACAGAGACAAGGTGGCCGTCTGCAAGCCAAGGAGAAGCTGAAAGTGCCAGCACCTTGCTCTTAAACGTCCGGCCTCCAGAGCTCTGAGCAACTGCATATCTATTGTTGAAGCCCTCCAGTCTATGATGTGATGTTTATGGTGGCTCTGGGAAACACATACAGGAAGCGTCTTATAATTACTGTTTTGGCATTGGCATGTGTGGTATCTCCTGTTGTTATTCATGGCCCTTTGTTTATTTTGTTGAGTTGGGATCTCACTCTGTTGCTCAGACTAGAGTGTATGATCATGGCTTATCATAGCCTCAACCTCCTGAACTCAGGTGATCCTTCCACCACAACCTCCTGAGTAGCTGGGACTACAGGCATGTGATACCATGCCTGGCTAAGTTTTTTATCTTTTTTCTTTTGTCAAGACGAGGGCTTGCCATGTTGCCTAGGCTGGTCTCAAATTCCTGGGCTCAAGTGATTCTCCTGTCTCAGCCTCTCAAAGTGCTGGGATTACAGGTGTGAGCCACTGTGCCCAGCTGACAACAACATATTTCTTTGAGTAGACATCTTGAATTCACTTATCCAGTACCTTATATTTTCACAAATTAATTTGTATTATATTTTCACTTCATGAGTAATGTTTTCATTCTGAATGCCAGGCCTCCAATAGTAAAAAAAATGAGAGTGAGAGAGACACCTCCTCCCCCAGCCTGAGGAGTTGCCCCTGTCTGGGGTTGAATTAGCCCGATCAGAAAAGTGACCCTCAAAAGACAGTTCTATACAAGACACCACAGAAAAATGCTACTTAAGAATCTTGGACATTTCAGAGGATTGCTGGCTATTTGAAAGGGTATCCAGATCTCGAAGTGTTAACACAGTCACAGAAAAACTAACAGAGATGAACAGCATGAAAACTAAAAATAACTGCCATTGACTCATGCATTCTTTCACTTCGTAAATATTTACTGAGCACTTACTCTGTCCCTGGCAGTTTTTTTTTTTTTAAGTGGTGGGGGTCTTGCTCTGTTGCCCAGGCTAAGTGGCGCAATCCTGACTCACTGCAGCCTTTTAATATTGAGGATACACAGTAGACACAGGAGACAGAAATCTCCAGTGGCATGGGGCTTGCATTCTCGTGACACAGCGTGGGTATCCTTGGGAGGATTTTGTCAACTCTGTTGGTTTGTTAGGTACCTCTGTCCTGGGTATTGTATTTTAAGTGGCTTGTCTGGTGGTATCTGCACATAGCCCAATGACAGAAGCTGTCTTTATTCATTTTCCAGGAAACTGAGGCCTAGAGGGGCCAAGGAGCTAGCCCAGGGCCCCACTGCTCTTAACTTACCATCATGTTATCTCTCGGGTCCCAGCTCAGCTGTATCTCCTGAGAGGCCTCCCAGACCACCCAGTCTATAGAACCTGCCTCCCGCGGAGTGGCATATTTTTGTTTGTTTGTTTTTGCTTGTTTCTTGACTCTCCCCTGCCTACCTATAATCTGTAGGTCCCTGAGAGCAGTGCTTTTGTGTTGTGTGAGCCCCAGTGCTTAGCATGAAGGCCGGCACACAGTAGGTGTGTCTAATTGGGCCAAGCACGGTGGCTCACACCAGTAATCTCAGCATTTTGGGAGGCCGAGGTGAGAGGACTACATGAGCCCAGGAGTTAGAGACCAGCCTGGGCAACACAGTGAGATCTCATCTCTACCCCCAAAAAATTAGCCTGGTATGGGGTGTGTGCCTGCAGTCCCAGCTATGCAGGAGGCTGAAGCTGAAGGATCACCTGAGTCCAGCCTAAGCCACAGAGTGAGACTCCCACTTGACTGAGTGAGCGAGTGACTGGGCCACAGTTCCCACAGGACTGCCTGGCCCCAGCACCCTTTGCTTTGTTAGAAACGTTACTTATCTCAAGGAGCTTTGCTTTTCCAATTCAACGGGGTACCAAGGATATCTTGATGCATGAACTTTCCCTACTTTCTGGATAATTTTCTTGGGTGGGAGGCCCAAGTCACCGGGTTGAGTGGATTGTGTGGGTGCCGAAGGGCTCCAAGCGCCTATTAATAGGTGGCTTTCTGGAAAGGCTCTGCCGTTTTGCATGCTGCGAAAGCCTGAATTTCCCCATGTTCTGGGGTCACCTGTTGTTTTACCCAGTAAATGCTCTGCAGAGGTACTGGGTGAACTTAATTCCTCACCGTGGCATCTTGGGTAGTTATTTAAGATGTGTTTGGGGGTCTGCAGACATTCAATAAGTATTTGTTGAATGAATAAAAGAAAGTTCTATATGCAGGTTCTCATGACAAAGCCGTGTGTGGATGACAGGGCCAGATGCAGTCATGTCTGGCATTACTGCCAAGGGCGGGGTTTGTAGCACACTTGGTGGTGCCAGGGTGGCATTCCCTTGCAGCAGGGATAGTGGGAAGTTTCCTGAACATTCTGCCTGCTGAGTGCTCTTGTGTGCCTGAGCCACCGTCACCCTCAGCCCTCAGCACTGTCACCCTCAGCCTCCAGCGACTCCACTCTCTGTTTCTAGAGGCATAAATTCCACCCAGGGAACAGGTGTTGCGGCCTCTGGCATTTTCCAAGTGCCCTTGGAAGCAGGACTTTCCTGGGGCTGTCTCCGTGCCAATGCCACTCGGAGCTGTGTTGCGGCTGCAGCTGCTGCCTGGGTCTCCATGGCAGCCGGAGAAGGAACAAGGTCCCTTGGCAGAAGTGGCGTTTCCCAGGGTGGTGGTGTGGTGGGGAGCGGGGTGCTGGGAATTTGAGAGGCTGAGAACTGGATTCAAGCAAGACTGTCCTGGTTCAGGTCTGGCCTCTGCCACTTACTGGCCGTATGATCTTGGGCGAGTTCCATTCTGGGAAAAATGAGCGGGACAAGAGTGCCCCATGGTTTTGAGGACTTCAGCGAGATCGTGTGTGTGTGTGTGTGTGTGTGTGTGTGTGTGTGTGTGTTTGTGTGTGTGTGTGTTCTTAGATTCTAGAGTGTGTGGTGCGTGGAAGGTACAGGAGCAGTGTTAGCTGCCACAACAGGATCGGAAGGAGGAGCGGGTGGGCCGGGCAGTGCCGCGGAGACCCTTGGTGTGCTCCTGCTGTGTCCCTGTCATTTGGGTTCCTCTCTAGGCCACCACCTGGATAATTCAGAGGTGGCTCTCAGATTCTACAGCGGGGCAAGACCGCCAGACTCTGGAGCTAAGAGGGCTGGCTCCGGGTCACCTGCTGGCCCCCCACCCTGGCTCTGCCCATCACCCGCTGTTGGGATCCTTTCAGGTATAGCTTCTGCATCCCCCCCGCCCCACCCACCCACTGTAGACTGTTGGGAGGACAGAGGCCAGTGAGTCATATGAGGGATTTGCTACAGTGCTTGGCATACACTCGGTGCTTCATAGCTTTTTTTTTTTGAGTTGGGATCTCACTCTGTTGCCCAGGCTGGAGTGCAGTGACACAATCACAGCTCACTGCAGACTCCACCTCTGGGGCTTGGGCGATCCACCCTCCTCAGTTTCCTGAGTAGTTATAGGCATGTGCCACCACACCTGGCTAAGTTTTCTTTCCTTCTTTCTTTCTTTTTTTTTGAGTTGGAGTCTTACTCCGTCGCCCAGGCAGGAGGGCAGTGGCACGCTCATGGCCACCCCAGCGTCGACCTGCTGGGCTCCAGCATTTCTTCTACCTCAGCCTTCCAAGTAGCCAGAACTACAGGCGTGCGCCACCATGCCTGGCTAACTTTTTTGATTCATTGTAGAGACAAGGTCTCGCCAAGTTGCCAGGGTTGGTCTTAAACTCGTGGACTCAGGCAGTCCACTCGCCGCCTTGACTTCTCAAAGTGCTGGGATTACAGGCTTTTAATTCATTCATTCATTCACATATTTATTCATGCCTGAGACAGAGACTCACTCTGTTGCCCAGGCTGGAATGCAGTGGCTTGGTCAGAGCTCACTGCAACCTTGACCTCCTGGGCTCAAGTGATGAGCTTTACATTTATTTTTATTTATTTATTTATTGTTTGAATCGGAGTCTCACTCTGTTGCCCAGGCTGGAGTGCAGTGGCACAATCACGGCCACCACAGCCTTGACCTGCTGGACTCAGGTGATCCTTCTGCCTCAACCTTTCAAGTAGCTAGAACTACGGGTGGGCGCCACCATGCCTAGCTAATTTTTTGATGTATTGTAGAGATGAGGTCTTGCCAAGTTGTCCAGGCTGGTCTTGAACCCCTGGGCTCAGGTAATCCTCTTGCCTTGCCTCCCAAAGTGCTGGGATGACAGGCATGAGCCACTGTGCCCGGCTTCTTTTTCTTAATATTCCTCCTGGGTCTGCCCAGTGTCAGTGCTGAAACTGTTCCCTCCAGGACTCTCCAGCTTTGGGAAAGGTTGGTGAGTCACACAGGCAACTCAGCAAATATTGACTAAGTGCCTGTGGATTGGAGGGACACCCGCAACAAAGAGAGGCTGTGTCTGTAGAGGCCAACTCCTTGTTACATTAGTTACCTTTTCCAGATACATTGTTCCCTTGGTCCTGCCCGTCAATGTTGGCTTTCCCTAGCCTTCTAGCCAGGTTGATGAAACCACTGCACAGTCTAATATGGTCCCCAAACGATCTTCTGTCGGGACCTTTGTTTTAGAGTCAAATCATAAGAAAATCCATTTTAGTTTTCCTTTATATATAATGGTCTAAACAGGAAGCAATGTAAATGAAATTCTTTCTCTCTTTTTTTTTTTTTTGAGTTGGAGTCTCACTCTGTCGTCCAGGCTGGAGTGCAGTGGCACACTCACAGCCACTGCAAACCCGAACTCCTGGGCTCAGGCGATCCTTTCACCCCAGCCTTCCAAGTAGCTGGAATGACAGTCAAGTGTCACCACACCCGGCTAATTTTTTTTTTTTTTTTTTTGAGTTGGAGTCTCACTCTGTCACCCAGAGGAGTGGACTGCCTGAGCCTGCGGGTTCGAGACCAGCCTGGGCAACTTGGCGAGACTTCGTCTCTACAATAAAT
>CAUYQG010184942.1:0-19753 GCA_963574415.1 Tarsius wallacei
ATGCAGGGATTGGCCTGTAGTGGCTGTCATGTGCTGGGTCATTGCTGTGGCCCAGCATGTCACAGGACTCTCTACAGATCCTGGTGTGAGCCCTCGAAACCCTTCTGTTGGCTGATGCTATCACCATCTCGACATGGTATTTGTTGATTTATTCCGTAGCTACCTACTGCATGCCTGCAATGGGCAAGTTGCTGCTTTGGGTACCAGGGGTAGACAGGGAGTCAAATAGAGCAAATCCTTGACCTCTCAGGTATTAGGCAGTTTGTCTTAGTGCCTGTGTCATGTGTGCTGTTGCTATTTACACATAAATGGTATTGCTAGATGGGTACAAATTAAAGATGATTTCATCAGTTTCTCAGCTGGAGAGTCTTGACAACATGTAAGGATTTATTTGTCTAATGAGCAAAAGCAACCAGAATGCCAGCACAGCGCGGTACATGCAAGTGTGATTATGTAAGCTGTCTGTTATACTGGAGTGCGTTGGCAGACTATTAAGCCTGTTGCGTGTGGAAAAGAGAGAATGGATTGGACAAGTGCAGGTCACGGCAGACTGGGGTAACAGGACAGACATGAATGTTCTGGCAGAGACATTGAAAAGGCAGCCTCACTTGGAGAGAGAGGTGACAGAAAGGCTGCCTTTCTTTGGGCCATTAGCATTCACAGAACCTGCTCTTGGATTACCCATCAATGTGTTTGGGAGTTATTTTGGGGTTCTGCAGCTCTGCTGAGGCTTCCATGGACATCAAGAGGAGAAGGGAAGAGGTGGGCTTCCTCTGAGCATCAGGATCTGTTTGAGTTGTGTTCGGTATACATGACATTTGGTGTGAACAGACCACATTGCTTGAATGGATGAGATGCATAGATAAGGGCTACCCATGCCCTAGCCCCCCCACCCCTTCACCCCTATTCTCATGGATAACGTAGCAGTAGCCTGCAACCTGTGAGGGCTCACTGCACCAAAGGTAGCCCATGGTATCTGCTCCTGTGTCCGCCCCTCTGGAAGCCCTTCTTCCCTCCAGAGGAACCTGCCCCCTCCCCCCCCACCCCCGCGCCCATCCCATCCTGCTTTTGACCCCTCCTTGCCTGATTTTTCTTCATAGTACTAGCACTCAACACAGACATTTATCTGTCTTATCAGGCTCCTTCACTGGCTTGTCTGCTTCACAAGGGCGGACACTGGTTTGTTCACCATGGTATCCCAGAGCCCACTATGGTCCTGGCACATAGCAGGTCTTTCCTGAGCATGTGGGAACAAATGAATGCTCTCAGTGGTTCCAGGATGGAGGTGGATTTCACTGTCTTCATTCTACAGTGCTCACTCTGGGAGCAGAGATGGGGCTGGTCTGGGGTGACTCACTTCTGGATTCAAGTGAATATGCTCACCACCTTGAAGTCACTCGTGCCAGTTAGTATGTGGCTGCAGGAGTGGAGTGGTTTGGAGAAATTGGAAGTGTGTCCCTTAGGAAGGGCAGTGGAGTTGATGGCTGCAGTGTAGGTGTCATTCAGAGCTTTGGCCATCACCTACCCTTGGCCTGAAGGCCATGTGCACCCCCTGAGCTGTGTAGCTGAAGTTCCAGCTCCGTGTTAGTCTGTATTTTGTCTTCATCATTCTTGGGCTAAATATGCAGCAGTCAGGATTCAGTCCAAGATGCAGGACCGCCAAGGTACACACACACACACACACACACACACACACACACACACACACACATAGTTGATACTATGCTTATCTCTGCACCACCTAGAGTCCTCTCATAGCCAAGGCCTGTCTTAGGAGAGACTGATCTAAACATGGATCCTAATATTTGACCCTGAAGATAGGGATGTACAAAAGGGAGAGTATCTACCTTCAAAGTCAAGGTTATCATCCTACATCTAGGTTTTCATCCAAGAGAAAAGGAAACATGTGTTCATACAAAGACTTGTGCATGAATGTTCAGAGAAACTTTATTTGTGTTAGCTAACAGCTGGGAAAGCCCAGATGGCCACTGACAGTGAATAAATATACAAACCGTGGTGTGTTGAGGAAGAATGAGCCATCGGTACACGTAACAGCATGGATGAGCCTCAAACTAATTATGCTGGGTGTAATAGACCAAATAGGAGTATATGTGTGATTCTTTTTATAGAAAACTCTAGAAAATGAAAACTAATCTATAGAGACAGAAGGCAGATCATCGACTGTCTAAGGATGGGGCAGGGAGGGAGGGATTCCCAAGAGTTCTGAAAAAACTTTTGGGGGCGATAGATGTGTTCTCTATCTTGATTGTGGTGGTGGTTTCACAAGTATAAACTTCTGTGCAAATGTTTCAGATAGTACACTTTAAATATGTATAGTTTGTTGGATGCCAATTATACCTCAGTAGTGCCGTTATTTCTTTTTCTAAGGCGAGGCTGGCACTGTCCAGGGCACCCTGGCAGGTTTAGGAGCAGTAGCTCACTGCAGGAGAGACTCAACATCCATCAGTTCGGAGAAAAATAATTGTGAGCAAGTAGCACCTCCCCACAGGGGAGGTTTGTTTCTTGCTAAATACCTGCTCTGGAAGGAGGGCAGGAGGTGGGTCATGGGACAAGGCTTCCCTGGGAGACAATAGCATAGTAAGAAATTGTAGCAAAAAAAAAAAAGTTATAAGTGAGGCTGGTCCTTTCTAACCAACTCTACAGGGCAGAGCTGCATTGATAAAAAATCAAACTCTTCGTTGGATGCCCTGTTGGGGACTTGAGCAGTCAGGTCCCCCCAGGCATGGAAACTTTTCTTTTTAGCCTTTCAGGGCTTCTTCTCAGAGTTTACTGGAATGAGCTAAGGTCTCTCTCACCAAGTTTCCTTAAACGGGGGCAGGAATTACAGGCTTCCTTCTCAAAACATACCCTTCTACCCCTTGACATCATCTGTGACCCTGTCCGGGTGTTGTTTCTTCCAGGATCTACCAGGCATGGTTCGGCGCCTGCCTGGTTCTCCTTTGCTGTCTGGTTCTCCCCTCTGTTCGCTGTACTGAATCACACTGCCCTTTCATTTCTTCTGAAAGATTTCAGAGTGGTAGTGCCAGCGGGGCCTTCTGCCTGGAACACCCTGAGGTCTGAACCCTCACTTCCTCTGAAGGCATGGGTGACCATGCATGCTCACATGGATTCCTCTCTGATCGCTCGCCCTGCTCATTCCCTTCAGAACAATGCAGTCAGAAAGTACTCGTTTCCTTGGGTATCCTTTGTCTCTGGTGAGAGCATGAGTTCCATGGAGGCCTCAGCTGTCCCAGCTGTGTCTCTGGCACCTGGAGCAGATGGATGGATACATAGTTGGGGCTTGTTTTGATGAAGACCTTGGTTCATCTCAAGACATCACATAGACTGCTTATAATTGGGTTAAACAAATTGGTACATTATTCCTATCTTTGCGTAAAATCCTGAGTTGGTTGGGATTGGGCGGGTGGTGGCCCTTCTCTATGAGGTCACTGAGGGCAGCTGCCTTCTGTTTATTGTTCTGCTGGCCTGTGGGGGAACGTGTGACCCAGAAGTGCCTCCATTGCTCGTTTTCACATCCTACTGAACAGAGCTTGGTAGTCATGTGGCCATCTGGGCTGCAAGGGAAGCTGGGGAATGTAGCCTTTATCCTGTAGCCTATGTCCAGCTACAACTTAGGAGGCTTTATAATACTCAAAAGCAAAAAGGGTGTTGGGGGATGCTGGGCAGCTCTGTTGCATGCTTGGTCAATATTTGTAGAATGAATGAATGAGTGTGTCCCCATCTCAGTCCTGTGTGCTTCCTTCTGGCCTGGCACTTGCACTCACGAAGCTGTCGTTCAAGGCCTCTTCATCTCTGAGTTCCTGGTGCTTAGCCAGGGCCTGGTGTGTTGTAGTTGCCCAGTGGAGGCTGGATTGAAAAGCCAGCAACTTAAGAGACTTTCCCTTAGCTCTGGATGGTTGGTGGGAATGGGAGTCTGCTTTTGAGAATACTTTGTTCATCCACCAGAAGAACTTTCCTTGCAAATGTGGATGAAGTGTCCCCCAAGGCAGTTTTGCTGGGAAACAAATCCCACGAGCCAGAAGCAGAGGTGAGGCCAGAGGGTAGGGGAGGCCAGGGTCTCTCATTTCTTTGGAGCTTAAGATTTCATACTTCGTCTCCTGCTTCTTGAGAACCTCCCTTTCTGCATGTCAGATGTTTCTGCTTGACTTGGGGACTGAGAGGGACAGTTTCCAAATGGTCCTATTTGTGCAATAACAGACCAAATAACTTACATGGTAAGAGAGTGAATGATATGCTAGATCTGTTATCCTCTCAGAAAGTGGAGGTCCTGTGAACCTCCTAAGAAGACTGGGTGCCCCTGATATTGCGCAGCTGTGAAAGTGCTTTCATAGACAGAGGGATGTGTGGCCCATTGGAGACGGTGTGGCCTTTGGAGGCAGGAAGAGCTGGCCTTTTAGGTTCTAGTGTTGTCACACAGCAACTTTGGGACCCTGGGAAGTTTCTCAGGAGCCCGGCTGATGTCTCTGTGAAGTCAGGACAATTATACCTGCCTCCTGAGTTGTGGTAAGGATAATGTGGTGGTGACCAATCACAGGAGACCTCAGGACCTTTTTACATGCCCTTCTATCTACTGGGAAAGCCCCGGCCACCATGGCCTGGCATATTTCTACCAGGTGAGAAGTACCCTTCCATGACCTGCTGATATAGTTTCTCTTGCAGCATTCTGATCAATTCCTTATTATTATCCCAGGTGTGATTCTGTGGCTCTTTGTGTGAACATTTGTTTTGTATACATTCACTACTTGACTGAAAGCCCCACGAGGGCTGGGAAGATCTCAGCTGTGCTCACTGTTGTTCCCTGTGCCTCACCTGGTTCCTGGTATGGAGTATCAATTCCCTCATTGATATTGATTGAGACAGTGATTCTGTATGTGATTGATCTTCAGTAAATTGGAGCCACTTCCATGGACCCTCATGACTATGGCTTCCTATAACATGAAGGGTGTTTGTGATTCTTATTTTACAGCTGGTGAGACTGAAGCTTAAAGACAACCATCTGGCTGTTGGCTGGGGCACTGAGGACTCGAGCCCAGTTAGCTGGTTTTCAATTCAATGTGCTTTTAAATCTTACCGTTATATGAATTCTAGAAATATCTGGTGATGGGTGGACCACAAATGTCGCCTACCTGCATAGTTTATACCTGGAAGAGAAGAAACATAGAGTGATGATTGGGGGTGGTCTCTGAAGCCGGACATCCTAGGCTGGGTTCTCACCTCTGTGACTTATGCCGTGTGGCATCTGCTGAGTTACTGAGTTGTCCTGCATTTGCAAAACGAGGGCCATAATAGTGCCTTCCTGATCGGTTTGTTGTGAGGATGAAATGAGTTAATATATAGGGAAAGGTTTGAAGAGGAGCCAGGTGTGCAAGAAACATGATTTAAGTCTTTGTTTAAAAAAACTTAACGTTGATTCTTCAGCATCTTCTTCCCTGCAAGCTTTTGCAACGGAGATTCTTTGATTCTCACTGAAACTGTGGTTAAGCAGAAAGAAATATGCAACACGAGGAATAAAAACCAGTCATGTCCTTGTCCTTGATAGATCTTGGTGGCTAAAACATGATACACATGGTGTCACTGTCTCCTCCCAGGAGCCTGTGGCGCCGAATTCCCTGTATTCTGACTACTCCTTGAGCAGTTTCTGAATTATTAATAGGCATAGTGTTAGCAAACCACATGTCCTGCTCATTTGCTCTGGGGCTGGCATTTGACAGGCAATTCTGTTCCCTAATTTCTTGGGATATCTTAATTTTCACTTGTGGGCTTTAAAAAAATTTTTTTTATTATTTTAAAATTTATTTTAGAGATGTGACATATAATTCAGGACTAGGTATACAAGTGATCATTGTACAGGTACAGTTTAGGCCTCCCTTTGGTCCCCACTTTGCCTGGTTTCAGATCAGGTACCCTTATTGTTGTTATATGTCGTCTCCCCCTTCCTGTCCCCCATCCCCCAGCAGTTTCCAGCTACTGCCAATCCTTTTCTTATAGTATTTTAGTAACTGTTCAGGGTCCACTTATGAATGAGAACACATGGTACTCAGTTCTTTGTTTCTGTGATAAATCACTGAGTATTATAGACTCTAAATTCATCCAAATTGCTGCAAAGGGCTTGTGCTTTTTAATGTCTGGTTTTGTACTCTGGATTCTCGGGAGGCCTCACTGACTGTCTCGGGGGAGTAGCAAAACCACTGGTGATTGTAAAGCAAAATGAAAGCATCTGGGTACTTTGGACTGGGCTTCAGTGGGGTCTCCCAGTCAAGAGTGGTGGGAAAAATGAGAGTCGTTGTGACATGTTAAACATAGGAAGAGCCTTGGTCTAGACTAGTGATTAGCAGCCTTCTATAAGGGGTCAGAAGGAAAGTTCTTTGTGCTTTGCAGATCTGATGATCTCTGTTGCAAGTACTCAACTCTGATGTCTTAGCTCAAAAGCAGCCAGAGACAATAAGTGCACAAATGACCATGGCTGTTTTCTGTGATGGACAGAGTTATGTTGCTCTCATAATTCATATGTTGAAGCTCCAACCCCCAGTGTGACTGTATTTGGAGGTAGGGCCATTAAGAGATAATTAAGGTTAAGTTAATTAGGATGTGGCTGCATGAGTGCAGAGAAAAGATATGTGAGGACACAGCCAAAAGATGGCCATGTGCAAGCTGCAGAGAGAGACCTCGGGAGAAACCAACCCTGCTGCCACCTTGATCTTGGACTTTGAGCTCTAGAACTGTGAGAAATGGATTTCTGTTGTCTAAGCCACCCAGTCTATGGTATTTTGTTACAGCATCCCTAACAGATTCATACAGTTGCAATAAAATTTTATTTACAAAAACAGACAGTGGGCTATGGAGGATAGTTTGTGGAGCCCTGCTCTAGAAGACTGTCAGCCATTAAGGAACTGACAGGAATTTTTTGAGCACCTCTTCTGGATCAGGTGCTGGGGAAGTAAGGGGCTGAGCTGGGTACCAGGCCTCTGCTCCCATGGAAGTTTTATTCTAGTGGGGGATAGATGGTCAATAAATACACAAGTGTATTGCCAAGCTGATTTCAGATACAGCTAAGAACTCTAAGGAAAATATAGGATGATGTGACCTGGTGACCATGGGTGGGGGAGGAGGTGATGCTTAAAGTGTGCAGATCTGGGAGTGGAGTGTCCAGGCAGACAGACAGCACAGGTCAAGGGCAAGAGGCAGAAGAAGCCTGCAGATTGGAGGGGCTGGCAGTAGCCAGGGGGACTGGAAGAACTTGGAGGTAGATGTCCCAGGGACTGGGCTGACTTGTATCTAAACTAGTGTCATATTCAGAAGGCCCCTTCTTACCCAACTGAGGATCTTGCTCCTACCACCTCAGGGGCCCCCCTCTCACCCTGGGTTAATCCTTCTGTGCCCCCAAGGTCCTTTCTGTGCCCTCCACATCTCAAGTCTTGGCCCCCAGGCTTTGTCAGAGTAGGCACACCCCTTTTCTCCCAGTCCTCCTTCCTTCTTCTGGTTTCCCTGCATCCTTTTTCTCTTGATGCTCTCCTGCCACCTTCGTCTGGATGGGTAGTAAATGAGGTTGGTGCAAGTAAACTTGGAAGGTGACAGAAAGTGAGGTCTCCTGCGGCCATGTGGGAAGCTAGTGCAGGGTTTGGTGCAGAGACAGGTTTCAAAAGTCTCATTCTAGCCAGGCGTGGTGGCTCTTGCCTGTAATCCCAGCACTTTGGGAGGCTGAGGTGAGAGGATTGCCTGAGCCCCGGAGTTCGAGACCAGCCTGGGCAACTTGGTAAGACCTCATCTCTACAATTAAAAAAAAAACACTTATTCTGGCTATTGGGGTGAAAATAGAGCATGGAGTGGTGGTGAGGGAAGAAGCTCCTGCTGCTGGGGGTTAGAAACCTCACACTTTAATCGTCCTTTTGTTAAATGAAATTAGACCGGTGCCCTTTTTGCCCGGCTAGCCTCCTAGCTGCCCAGGTCAGAGGAAATCCAATGACACCTGATCTTTTCCTCTGATGTTTTATTTCCAGTTTCCTATTCTGCGAGTGTCTTGGACTTGAGAGGAGGGAGCGGTGGACTGTCTTCTGGTCCTATGTACAGGCCTTTGTAGGCTGGGCCACTGCTGCTCCCTTGGGGCCACACCTGGTCCCCAGACCCTTCCAAGCCCAGATGCATGGGATTTGGTCCTCCCTCACCCCGAGCAGATGGCCCCCCTCTCTCCTCTGCCTCATCCTTGCTTCTGGTCTCTCTACATCCCTCTTTGTCTTGGCTCTTTTCGCAGCCCTCACAAATAGCCTGTCCTTTCTTCTTCTGTCCCGTATTTTAGATGGGCCTTAAAGACTCATCTAGAAATGCAGGAGAGTTTTGACAGCTGGGCGCTGGACCTAGGGCCATGTGAGAACCCGGCGGCCTTTCCTGGGTTGGTCTTTAGACCCACAGTAACAACCGGCCTCCCCTCCCTAAGGGTGGGTGGGAATGGGCTGCCTCAAGAGCCAACAGAGCAAAAGCAGATAATACGGTTTAAATGTCCACATCCTCCTGCTTGACATGCTCACTTCCTCAGCCTGTGAGCAATTGTTCGTTTAATTAACACCTGGCATCTGCAAAGACAGGTACTAAGTGTGCATTATGCACCATTGTATGCCTGGTGGCCTGCATACTGTAGACAATAATTGTGGAATAAATGGAAAATGAATGAAATGAATATTATTACTTGGGCGACCCTGGGTATGTTCCTCTGAGCCTCAGTCTCCTCATCTGCTGAGTAGTCATGATAATGAAACATCCCTACTTGTGTTGGGACGTGAACATGAGGTACTGCGTTTAAAGCCTCACCCTATGGTGCGACTGGGAGCTCCAGTGCATCAGCACCTGGTGTTTCTAGCTGCCCTGGGGGAATGTGTTTGGGTGGGAGGGGCCGTGGCGGTGGACATCCCAATGTCAGCATACTGCTGTGGGGACTGCCATTGGGTTAGGCCCTGTGCTGGCTGTTTGCACTCTTGGCTCTCAGCAATGCTGTGACTGTGACATCGTGGGCCTGTTTTACAAATGGGCCCCTGCAACTTCAAGAGGGTGAGCCTGTTTCCCAGAGACGGTGGCAGCTAGGACTGGAATGCCCCTCTTGCTCAGAGTTCACACACGCTTGGGCCTGACCCTGAACTTGCAGGTTCTTGTCAGATTTTGTGGCCCCTGTTGAACCACAAACAGCGGACTCTGGTTGGGCTGAGTTTTCTGCCCTGAGAACCCTGGCATCATGACTCTTGGTTTTCTCTGGACACTGTGATTTGCTTTATCAGTGGTGCATCTTCTGTTGGAGGTGGAGAATGTTGGCTTTCAGCTTCATGTCAGAGGTGGGAATGTGACTGATGCAGACACTGCCCTGGAGGGAGGGATGAGCTTGTTGGAGCAGGCACGCCCCTTCTCTCCCTCACCTGTTCTTCAGGCAGGACTCTGAAGATTTCTTCACATTATCTGTTGCTGGGGAAGAGTGAAGGACCCACAGTTAGAACTGTCTCTAAGGATTTGTAGCTTCTCCCCAGACAGCAGTCAGGACTGTTTAAACATCAAGGTGACTAATGCCAGTTATCTTAGCACTTTGAGAGGCTGAAGCAGGAGGATCGCCTGAAACCAGGAGTTTAAGACCAGCCTGGGCAAGAAAGCAAGATCTCGTCTCTATAAAAAAAATTTAAAAATTAACTGGTTCTGGTGGCACATGCCTGTAGTCCCAGCTACTTGGGAGGTCAAGGTAGGAGGATCCCTTGAGTCCAGGAGGTTGAGGCTGCAGTGAGCTCTGATGATGCCACTGCACTCCAGCCTGGGCAGCAGAGTGAGACCCTATCTCTAAAAAATAAAATAAGTGGACCCTCATATAAAAGTATAACAGCGTTTTCAGCGGCCGTTTGTTGAATCCAGGTTGGCTCTGAGGATATGACCATACTGTTTGTGATATTGTATTAAATCATCCCAGGAACCCATTGCTACAGTCCAAGTCAATGCTTGGCTGCTATTTCTCAAAACCAATAAATTGAGAGGCAGGGAACTGGCAGGAAGAAATTTATTTATGAATTCGAATCCGGGCAGCAGAACCTGGCTTTTCTGGTATTTATGGAATCGGTCTGCTCACCACTTAGGTTTCAGAGTCTGTTTTTATAAGTTAGGGTTGCTGGTATCTATACATTGACTATGTGACTGACAGAGCGTTGTATAGAATTTATGTTACAGTGTCATTTTGTCAATAGTAACACCAAACTGAAGAGTTGAATAAGCTTGCTGTTGAGGAAGGGAGTTAACAAAGCCTATTACAAAATAAAACATTATTCACTGCAACATATTGTTGATTAGTAGTTATAACACAGAAAAGTTAAATAAATTACAAGGCATGTGGTTACATGGGTGCTATATTCCCAAATCTTTGACCACTGAAAAAAGGGAGTGAATAAGATTCATTTCTCTCAGTTAAGTGAGTGCAGTCTGCAGGGTGTCAAGGGTTCTTTGAAGTGACTTAACAGGGAATGTATATAGCAGATAAGGGGATTTGCTTTCTTTGCTAATTCTCAGGAATGCAGGTACGTGCAGGCCTGCTGGAACATTTTGCCTTTCTTTAAGGGTTGTGGCAATACTGACAGACAATAGTGGGTTTCCATATCAGTAGTGATTACTGGCACCCATTTTGCAGACCAGGAGACTGATTCCCCAGGAGGAGAGAAAATAATCCCAGTTGCAGATGTCTGCAATGTGCTCTGTGCTTTGCAAGTGCCATCTCAGACCCTTGCAGCAGTCCAGGAGGTCAGGGTCATTGCCTGCCTGGTTACCTGTGCAGTCACTAAAGCAGGAAGGAGAAACACACATCCTTTCTCCCAGAAATTTCCTGGAAGGCAAGAACTGCTTGGGCTCAGCCATAACTAATTCCTTGGTAGCAGGTTTCTCTAACCTCCCACATGGGAAGAAATCAGAATACATTGTCGAAATGCCCCTAGGAAGCCTTGCCTGACCGCTCCTGCTGTGGGTGGCTTTATGTCCTCCCTGGCCTCACCTGCTCTTCTGGAGCTGTTACCTGTCCACAGTCATCTTCTGTGGGGCAGCCTTCTTAAATAGAGAAATGGACAAACTCATTACAGCTGTGCTCAGAGACAGAGGGCTGAAGAGGGTAAAAAAGGGCCTGATTCTGACTTCACATGGGGGAACCCCTCTTTGGAGGTGTCCTTCCATTTCAGACCTTCAGGATAAGAAGGAGCCAGCCAAGTGAAGACTTTGGCAGGAGCATACCAGGTGGAGAGAACAGCCTGCGCAAAGCCTCTGTGGTTGTAAGGAGCTTGGCAGAGAAATGCAGGAGAGTCATTGAGGGCAGGAACAGGGCCTGTCTTCCTGCTGCAGTGCCTATGCCCAGCAGGGAGCCTGGCACATAGCAAGGCTTCTACATGAATGAATGTGAGGACAGGGTGTGTTTGCCAGTCATTGTCAGCCAGGAGCTGGGGGTGGGGGAGTTGGGGGCTCGGGGGGCAAGGGCTGGGAACAGTGACATGTTGTTACTGCTTCTGTTTGTTTCTGTTTTTGTGACTTTGTTGGCAAAGCCTTAAGATTATATATGACTGAGGATCAAGCCCTCACTGGTCCCTTCTAGAATATTCTGAACCACCTGCTGTGTGTCAGGCACTGTGTCAGGTGCTGAGGAAACTGATGGTCATTCTGGCATAGATTCCATTTCAGGGAATTCAGTCTAGAGAAATAGACCGATGTGAAAACAGTGTCATTGTATAGTGCGGCTAGAGACAGAATCACAGTGACTCTTTTGTCCAAACTCCTGTATCAGAGTCATGATCTAACAAGAATTGTGTTCCCATTCTTTAGATGAAAAGGCAGCTGGGCATTTTTGGCAAGTCTGGGACCTGTGGTCACCTTGGCCATGATAGAGGTGTGCCCAAAGGACTGTGGCAGCATTTAAGCATCTCTAAGTGCGAACAGATAAAGCAACACATTTATTTCTTCCTATACGTCCGCAGACCACATCAGGACTGGGGCGTTAAAGCCCGAACAACACAAATTCAAGGGAGCCTTGATCTCTGTGTCTGACTTCCTTCAGGAGGTCCAAGCAGCTCACCACAATCCTGATTGCTTCAGGTCTCAACTTCCCTGTGACTTCTATAGGGTCTCTCCTGTCACCTGCCAACTGCTTTGTCCTCACCACATCCCAAGCTCATCCCACCACCACACTTACCACTGCTGGGACCTTGCTATCCCTTGTGCGAGCAGGGATAGCATCTGTCTGGTCTTCCCTGAAATTCCCAGTGCCCTCTGGGGAACAGGACACACTGTCGGAGCTTTGTCTACCATGTGTGAAGGCATGACCTCTCAACCCTAGGCCGACCCACTGGAGGAACAGATCATCCCTTCCGAACGCAGACCTGACACCTTCCCACCTCTGGAATCGCAGCCATTCCTAGGCCAAGCCAGGGAGTGAGGGCAGGTGACCTATGTCACGGGCGTGTAGCTTCTTGTGTCACAGCTATTTCTTTCTTTCATGGATTGTTTGGAGCCTTTGAGAGGCCTGGGAAGGAGCACTTGTTTCTGGAGCTGTGCAGCTGGTTGTGAGACAGAGGATGACTCCAGCCAGCAGAGGACTGGGAGAAGGGGGAGAGGAATGGCTGAGTGGTGGGTGGCTATGAACCTGAGTGAGCAGGTATGCCTGCGTCCAGCCTAGGGGCACAGGGGTTTGTTAAACTCCCAGGAGCAGAAACACTCAGGCTCAAACATTTGGCAGCCTATTTCTAGTTGTCAGAAGACAAACCTGCTGTGAGGAGTGCACGCCCTGCTGTGCTTTCTCTGGGGGATGGGAGGAGAGGGAGCTGGAACCTCCTGCTGTGCCCAGGAGGCGGCAAAGCCCAGGTGAGCCTTGGAAGTTGTGTTATCAGAGCCCCTGGCCGACATGAACAACAAAGGGCATCTCTTGGCTCATGCGGGGGTGAGAAGTCCGTTGCAGAGGGCTGCTAAGGGGGCTCAGGCTGGTGGAAGACCTGGCATGGTGTCTGCCCCTCTCAGCTCAGCTTTTCTTTCAGTGGGGCTTTGTTTCCTGCTTGGTCCCCTTCACTGGGGGCAAAAACAGCCCCAGCAGTGCCAGGCTTCTCCCTACCTGTTGGATGAGAACAAGGGTTTGGTCCCTCAAACCCAACAGAGGACCTGAGTAGAACTCATAAGACCAGTCTTGGTGGCAGTGGCAGCCGACACAGTTTCTTGACTGTCCTGACCTGTGTCCTATGTCCCACCCTGGAGCTGCGAGGGTCCCCGGTGGAAATTGGGCCAACACAAGTGGGGCCAGGGATTGGACACTGGGGAGGCCACCAACAGGTATGTGTCCACTACAGATCTCTTGGGATCTGTCCCATGGGAAAATGTGGGGTGTCTAGTCCTAGGGCTGACACTTTGATTGTACATCCAATTGAGAAAAAGAATTGTGAGTCACACTGCAATAGACATATGTTTGTTTGCAGTATGTGTAGTTGAGTTCTTTATAAAGTACAAAACAAAAACAGAAACTTAGAGACAATGGATAAAAATTCACCTGAATCGGAGTCTGACTGTTCCTCTGGGTAACTCTGTGGATCATCTTGATCCCCTGCCTGAGGACTAGGATGTAGTCACCGAAGCTTGAGTCATTCTTACGCTGCAGTGTTTTCTGATGTTGTTGCCTTGAGTCATTCCTGTTCTGCTGTCATGATTTCTGCAGTATCTGCCCACCACTACTGATTTAATATTTTCTTTAAATTGTCTTCCATTTTTTCTACTTAAACACATTTGTAAAGAAACCCAGTATCATTTGCCATCAGTCGGAAATAACTGCAAAAGTACCATGGTGAACCCAAAATAGCTGTTGGTTTCCAGCCAGGCATCGCTGACTGCCCCAAGGTGAAAAGAAGCGAGCAAGGGTTAGAGGGCATGGCAGCTGAGCACTGGACCGAGACTTTCTTCTTACGTTTTTGAAAAGATGGGAGACGTATTACAAGGGGCAAAGCTTTGTCTTTGGGATTCAGTGTTGTTCACCGTGGTATCCAGGCACCTCAGAAAATGATCCTGGGATCTGAGTTCCATGCTTGGGGATACACCAATGGGCGATGAAGAGTTTAGGCTCCAAAGTTGGATGGATGAGGGTCTTTATCACTTCCCTGTGCCTCAACTTCTACATCTATAATGTGGGCCTACCTTACAGGGTTCTTGGGATTAAATGGCATAGTGTTTTCAAATAACCTCATATATAATCTGCTGCTGATAAATGCTAACTTGTATTATTATTGGTCGGAGTCGTATTTGAACTGTCCCAAACTTTTAAAGGGATATATTAAGTTTAAAGTATTAGAGATTGATTTTTAATATTTTTGAGCAAACTGACCCCAGAGCAGAATCTAGCAAACTTCCTCATTTTACCGATGGGGCCCTTTGATCCGACCAGTCTGCAGAGTGAGCTGGTACAGTGTGTGTGTTTTTTATTCCATGTGAGTGTGAACTTTCACATGAGACTGTCCACTGTTCTCAGCATTCCTTGGGGTTGTTCCATGGGCTCTTGGCGGGTCCCAAGAGTTTACACTGAGATCAGTGTCCTCAGAGCCTCAGAAGACCAAGCAATCTATCACCACTGGTCCCTGGATGCTGCAAAGGCAGGAGGCACCAACTTGGATGCCAGTGAGGTCCAGGCCAGTAACATGGTGGGGGATGGAGATCCAGGAGGACAGGGAGGAAGATAGGAGCATCCAAGGAGCGTGGCCCTTATCCACTCCAGCTGATTCTTGCCCTGTTGGAAGATTCTTGGTATTTAAATGCTGGCCACTGGCTAATTTTTTTTCTCTTTAAATTGTACTTTAAATTCTCTTTAAATTTTCCAGTCCCTTCTCTTAGGCAAGGTTTTCCTGTCAAATTAAAATCTGAGGTGAGTGGATTGCCTGAGCCCTCGGGTTCGAGACCCGCCTGGGCAAGCAAGACCTCATCTCTACAATAAATCAAAAAATAAGCCGGGCGTGGTAGCGCACGCCTGTAGTTCCAGCTACCTGGAAGGCTGAGGCGGAAGGATCGCCGGAGCCCAGCAGGTCGAGGCTGCGGTGGCCGGGAGCGGCCACTGCACTCCAGTCTGGGCGACAGAGGGAGACTTCAACTCAAAAAAAATAAAAATAAAAAATAAAATCTGTCCTGATACCACGCAAATAAGTGTCTCTGGTTTTCTAACAATGCTGTTCTTAAAAATGCCTTTCAGGGGGGCAAACTGGTATGGCTGTAGTCAAAATTTTGACACTTTAGACTTTTATTCTTTCTCCTCTAATGGGCCAGGAGAATGGCAGAAACAGGATAAATCTCTAGTGAAACACTAGACTAAATTGTACTGGGTGAGCAAAGCCTGTTTGCAGTCTCTGGCCTAAACCCATTTGTTAATCCCACTCTGTTCTTTTGTTCCCCACATTGTTGACCTTGACATTCCAGTCTCAGCCCTGTGATGATAAACAGTGCCATGAAACACAGCTCAGAGCTGACAAACCAGCCTCCTGACCCAGCAATCCATCTACCTGAGAAATTACTGAAGCCTCCCAAACTCCCTAGACATCTACTTCTGAAACCCCAATAACACCACCAGGTAATCAGTGATACCCAGGGAAATTAGAACAACAGAAACAACAGCCACCAAGTTCCAACCAGGACACAAGTGCTAGGTGATGTTGCTCAGAAGGCTTTCCTCCCCTGGTCTTTATATAATCCCCCACAGTGAAGGGTATATTACAGCAATACTGCAGAGCAACTGCCTAGTGAAACATACAGAAAACACGGAACTGCCCCAACTTCTAACTGATTTTTTTTTGCAAGTCTTTCACTAGAGATTTATCCTGTTTCTGCTGTTCTCCAGGCCCATTAGAGAAGAAAGAATAAAAGTCTAAAGTGTCAAAATTTTGACTACAGCCATACCAGTTTGCCCCCCTGAAAGGCATTTTTAAGAACAGCATTGTTAGAATGCCAGAGACACTTATTTGCATGGTATCAGGACAGATTTTAATTTGACAGGAAAACCTTGCCTAAGAGAAGGGATTGGAAAACCAATGCTAGGTGCTTTGGAAAAGGTTTGCTTTGCAAAAATTAGTTAAATGCATTATGGCAGCTCTTCTTTGAAGGTTAATTGTGATACTGACTGTTAGGGAAAACCTAATTAATAATAACAGAAAAAAACTACATTTAAATAATATTAAGGTTGTGACAAGCACTTTCTAAAAGCAAGAATTCAACAGCGAGGTTTAGACTTGATCTTCCAACCTGTGGTTTATTGTTCCCAGGTAGTGAAGCAGATAAAATGCATTAATTAAATATTTGGAAGCACTTTGCTGGTTCTTCTTATTTATTATCTTTTATGAGGTTGACATCTTGGCAATTTCTGAGAACAAAAGAATATGCAGGGAATTCGATTTGCTCTTTATTTTATCAGTGGGATTATATTTGAATATACTTTCTGTCTTGTGTTTTTCTTCTGTCTGGTTGTAAGGGGCAGTCAGGGTTGGGAGGAGGCCTGGAAGAGCAGAGTGCCGTGGGGCATGGAGTGGAGGAAGAGTGTAGGGCAGAGTCGGGAACTTTCTGTAAACGGCTGTGTAATGAATGTGCCCAGTGTTGGGGATATGTGGTCTTTTGGCATCTACTCAGCCCTGCCGTTGTATCTTACACACAGTCACAAACAACACCTAGAGAATGGGTGGGGTTGTATTCCAAGAAAACTTTATGTACCAAAACAGGCAGCAGGGCTGGCCCCAGGGCAGCAGTTTGTCAACCCTGCATAGAGCTTGGAGTCAGGTGGCCTGAGTTTGAACTTTAGTTGCTCCCAAGCCTGCAACCTGTGCTGCCATTTTCTGGGGTTATGGTGGGTATAAAAATAACACCTAGTCTCATGATGGCGTGGTGTGAATAGCACAGAGGCTGTGGCAGTGTGGAGGGACTTGGGCGATTGGGCCTTGTGGGAAGAGAGAGGTGGAGGCAGCCCTATTGGGTGGGAACATTCCAGAAGTACTGGGTTGGAGGGGACACTGCTACAGGTGGAGAGAGACACTTCGGGCTTTGGGCTGGGCTGGTGGAACACTGGACATGTCCCATCTGACAACCTCTCCTTTCCCCGTTACTGACTGTTTTAGGTCAATAAAACAGTCCCCTTGCCTCAGGATTTCAGGTCTTTTGTGTTAGTGATTTGAATTTCTTGGTCAGCATCAATGAAATAGCGGTTCCTTTCTAGATTACTGGGGTCTTTCTAAGCTTCCGAGTGGCCTCAGCTTTTGCAGCAGGAAGGGCATTCCTCCACGTTGAGGAGAGGGGATGGCTAGGGCTGCCATGACACAGTCCCATGAACTGGGTGACTTAAGCAACAGAAACGTGCCTTCTTGTGCTCTGGAGGCTACAAGTCTGAGATCAAGGTGATGGCCGGGTTTGTTTCTTCTGAGGCCTTTCTCTGGTTTATCAGTGGCTCCTTCCCCACACCATCTTTCCTCTCCTATGTGGCTCTGTGTCATAATCCCTTCCTCCTGTAAGGACACCAGCCATGTTGGATTACCTCCTTAAGGACCTTGTCTCCAAGTGTGGTCACATTCTGAGGCACTAGGGACTTAGACTTTAACATATGAATTAGGAAAGGGGAAACATACTCCAGCCTGTAACAGATGTGATTTCCTGGCACATCAAAACAGAGAGAGTGAGTGTGGGACCCAGATATGGGGCCATTGATGTGTGCAAGGAGGTGGGCAGGAAGGGTTCCAAATTGGGCCACCTGTTGGGGTCACTCCCATGAAGTAACCATTTTGGATGAGGTCTAAGCACTCCTCTGCTGAGTGCCAGGTGGGCAGGCCCCTTCTTGCTGCCATCCTACTCATGGCACTGTCCTGGGGATTTCTACAGAATCTCCCAGTGGGGCTTGCCAACCCCACTCACGGACCATATTCGGGCAGTGTCACCTGGTGGCATGAACAGCATTATGGAGTGAGATGGTTGTGAGTTTCCAAAGCCAGCTTAGGCACATCACCACTTTCCTGAGCCTCTGTTTGCTCACTTGTGAAATGGAGCCCTACATACTTCTGCCTTATGGTATTGGGAAGACGTATTGAGAGTCTGTGTATAAAGTGTTTAACACAGAGCCTCCCACAGAGTATACCTCAACAGGTGCTAGCTATTCTTTATTACTATTGCTTTTATTATTTTGCTGCTGCTTTTATTCTTGCTCTCAGCCAGAGTTGTTTCTAGCTTGTTAGTATCCCTTGGCCCTCAGATATAGATTGTTTATTAAAGCCACTAACTTTAAAAGTGATTCAATAATGGTTTCAACTGTCTTAGCTGACTTAAAGAAAATTCTTCTACAAGGCAAACAGAAAGCCCTTGGCTGCCTCATATCCCCAGGAGCCAACTTTTCCACATCACTAGCAACTCTTACAAAACAGAAGCACAGGCTTTGCGTTCCGTCCCCCTCACTCCGAAGCACTTGACTCTTGGCTGAGGCGAGGCTGCGGGCTAAAAGACTCCTGGAACATGACTGAGTCCAGTGTGCTCAGATTCCTGGCTGCCAGTCCCCAGAGGGGCGACTCTCTGACTGATCAGTCACCACCAGTCTCTTACCATACTCCAGCCCTTCTTGAGGAAGAATTGTCACTCCTTTCGTGGGGCACCCTCTAAGTGTGAATACTAACTCTGCTAACTTCTCTTGTATTTTCTTCCATATTTCTGTTTTACTCTGACTTCATTTTTCGAGATTCTTGCCAGGAACTCTTCTTTAAATGCTGGCTCCTATAACTGTTCTAAGAACATGGCTCAGGCACGGCTGGATGTGGTTGCTAATGTGGTGACCGGATGCTGTCTCCCTGCTGCTCTCGGTCTTGCTTTCCTATCTTGGCCTCCTCCTCAGTGGGCTCCTCCTGTAGTGGCAAAATAGCCCCAGCAGCTGCGAAGACCTGAATGGGGCCTCAGTGCCTTTTGGGCTGTGTGTATGTCCCTGAGGCTGGGGGAGGACTGGGCAGTCCAGCCAAGCCCTGGTGTCATGCCCATGGTTTCCCCAAACAAAATCTGTGTGCTGTTAGCAGTAGACACGAGAGAAGGTACCAAGCCGTCACCAGCAGCTGACGTCTCTTGCACTCTACATGGGCAGGGAGCACTGGCTTACTGGCTCTGTCATCCCAGCCCCCTGAATGGTGCCTGGTAAAGAGACCCCGGGATCGAACAAGGGTGCCTGGTGAAGATAATCTGGATCCTTGCCAGGACCTGGCCTTCCTCCTAAACCCTTCTATGACTTCGTCTTTCAGTGGCATAAATGATCTGAGAGTGATTTGTACCTAGTACAGCACCCTGTGTGGGAAATAGGAGCCTGTGTTATTTCAGTGTCTATGCATACCACATGCTGAGTATATTATCTTGAGTGTGTCGGCCTTCTCTGGCTCACAGTTCACTGGCGATTAGTTCTCCTGCTTTAGATCTCTCAAGAGGGTGGGATAGAGGTGTCTGCACACATGCAAAGCGGCCCTTTTCAGCCAGTGCTGAATGATTTAACATGTATTTATGAGACATATTTATTGAATAGCACAAATATGGTTCTTCTTCTTTAATAAGAGTTCTTTCTCTGAAGAGATTAAGATGTATTTGCAAGCCGGGCTCGGTGGCTCAGCCTGTAATCCCTCGCCTGGGGAGGCTGAGGTGAGTGGATTGCCTGAGCCCGTGGGTTCGAGACCCGCCTGGGCAACTTGGCGAGACCTCATCTCTACAATAAATCAAAAATTAGCCGGGC
>CAUYQG010184943.1:0-23924 GCA_963574415.1 Tarsius wallacei
TGGTACGTATGCACGATGGAATATTACACAACCATAAAGAAGGGCAAAATTACGAACTTTGCAGCAACTTGAATGGACTCAAAGTCTATAATACTGAGTGATCTATTGCAGAAACAAAGAACTGAGTATCACATGTTCTCACCCATAAGTGGGCCTTGAACAATTTATCGTAATACTATAAGAAAAGGATTGGCAGTAGTGGGAAACTGCTGGGGAAGGGGGTGGGGAGATACCTCATCAACAAGGGTACCTACATAATGAACATTTGTTTACCTAACCCTGAATTGTACCCCACATCTTTAAAGTAAAAAATTAACAACAACGAAAAAGAAATAGTTTGGGACTATGCAGAGATCGGTAAAGGCAGGAATGCAAACTCAGCATAATTACAAACCTAAACATGATTCCTTCAGAGAAGGGGTCCAAGCTGTCTACAAGCTCCAGTTCAGCATCCCCTCCCAAAGTAAGCATTTGGTAATTTTCCTTTAATTTATTTGTGATTATATAAAAACCTGCCATAAATTCATTAAGCCTTTGTTTACGAAGATCTTCATATGCCTGTCTAAAATGATCTCTTTCATTAGTTATTTTGTCCAATTCTGTTACCCGTTGCAAATATAATTCTTCCTGTGAAAAGATTGATAGGAGAAATCTATTCAGATATAAATCAGACATGAAAATTAGCATTGTTAATTATATAAAACTAAAGGTCAGAGTTTAGACTAAGGACTCAAATGAATTCTTGAGTAGTATAAACAGTTCATTCATACCTTCTTTTTATACTCTGCAATGGCACCAAGGTTTGGTTTCAATGCATGACACTGGGTTTCCAAAAGTGCAATTTGATTTGTTATAGTGTCTGGATTCTTGATTGCTTCAAGATCCTCTGGGCTTAGAGCTGAAATCTCTTCAACAGGATTATCTTCTATGGGATGCAATATTATTTTTGAAATCTAAAAGTTCAATTTAGGTGAGCGTTAGAGAAGGCACAATACTACAATTTATTGTGACTAATTTGTGTATCAACTATTTTTCAAAGGACTTCAAGAAAATAGCTGTAGCATTCCAAAGTGTTCAGGTAACCTGTTAAATCTCAACATCAGCCTGAGGGTGAAAAGGCAGTTGCCTACTTGTAACCATTACTAAGAATTTTCTGTATATAACAATTATTACATATTGTTCATTATGCCCCCTCTAAACCTGAAAAGTGGTATCATGGACTTAAGAATCACAACATACCTCAAAAAACAAAACATCACCAACAAATACAATTTTGAAAACCCCAAACTACCGTTCCCAAACCCTTTTCATAATATGTTTAGAGTGAAATTTATCTCAAGGGTAACCATCTCACCTCTTTTTGCCAATATTTTACTTTAGAATTATGTTCAGCAATGTGACCTTCTATTTGCTCAAGTTTCAATTTAATACTAAGTGCATCTTTTTGAAGAGCATGTTCATTTTCTTGAATAGTTTTTAATTCTTGAAGTAGACTACGATATTCTTTCTGGATATCTGGTAAGGATTCCTAAAACCAAGAAGAACGGATATAGATATGATCTTCCTAGTGAACAGGTATTTCCACATTACGAAATCTCTCCCCACGCCCCTTCCATTTGAAATTGATTAAAACATCCCAATTCACAGAAAAATACAGTATTCATATTTTCATTGTACAAATAAATTTACAATTATAAAATGTTAAACTTGTTGAGCGCTTACTATATGCAAGGCACTGATGTCATATATCCAAATCTCTAAATTGCTTCAAACATCATGCCTTCCCCCTCCAATACAAAACAAGTCTCACCTCTGCAGCATTTGTATTCTTTATGACCTCTGTTGCTTTTTCCTCAAGACTTTTTAACTCTGTTTTTAAGTCTTCTACTTCTTTTTCAGTATCTTTTATTTCTTTCTCTGTGCGAAAGACAGAGTCTTGTGCCTTTTTAAGATTTCTAAAGAAGCAAAATGACACATTAAAAGCAGGGTAATGTGTGATTTGTTATTCCGCTCCTGCAAATCTACCAAAGCACTTTTCTTGACATTTTCCTATCATAGATTTTAAGATTTACAATTTACTAAACCATCTTAAACCAGTTTTTATAGGTTTATACAAACACTTGTAAGATGAGTTCTTTACATATTTACATTCTCAAAATAAATTAATGAGTCTTGCCTATATGAGCTTCTTATCTCATCCAAACTTAGACTGTGATGCAACATTGTCCATTAGATATCTTTGAGCAAAAGGCACTGGATTAACCCAACCAAGACAGTCAATGTACAATCAATTTGTTAGAATTGTAAGAAAAAAGAAAGAGCCATTTAAGTTTCAATGTTTTATATGCATACCAAGCTATAATTATTTTTAGAAACACCTCAATAAATACTCTAAAAAACCAAATTGAATGATTGAGTTGGAGTCTCACTCTGTTGCCCAGGCTTGGAGTGCAGTGGCACCCTCAAGGCCACCACAGCCTCGACCTTAGCCTCAACCTGCTGGGCTCAGGCGAACTTTCTATCTCAGCCTTCCAAGTAGCTAGAACTACAGGCACATGCTACCATGCCCAGCTAATTTTTCTTGATTTATTGTAGAGACAAGGTCTCACCAAGTTGCCCAGGCTGGCCTCCAACCCCTGGGCTCAGACAATCCTCTCATCTCCGCCTCCCTAAGTGTTGGAATTACAGGCGTGAGCCACTGCACCTAGCCAAAATTAATTTTAAAACAAAAATCTATGAATTGTAAAAAGGTTTTTTTGTGAGTTAGGACAACGAAATCCAGCTAATTAAAAAATTTAAGTTACTAAGACAATTTTGCTAAGAGGCCCCATTCTTACCTCTTTTGTTCTCTTAAGGCCTATCTCTATTTAAATTAGTTACAAACTACTCCCCCAAACCAGGGAAACAGAACTGATTTTCTATGCCCTCACAACAACTGGGGAATTAAACAGTATAACTGCCCTTTCCTAAGGCATTCATGTTCATCAGCTTGTTTTTATTAAATTGGCCATTTGATAAATGTTCATTATAGGTTTTCAAATTACTTAAATCCTATTAGGTAATAACACGCCAGATAGTTTAATAAGTAACATTTAATGGGACATTACATTTCAATATTAACCCCTTTTCTAAGAGGCAGGGAAGGGAAAGACACATTAGGGTAGTATGCATACTCTACCTGTCAGCAGTCTTGATTGCTACTTGGGCTTTAGTAATAGCAGAAGCACATTCATCTAACTGCTTATTGATGTTATCAAGTTTGTCTTGTTGGGCCTTAAGTTTATGGTTATTGATTTCCACGATGATATTGTGTAAACGTTTAACCTCAGCTTCTACTTTACCAGCTTGCTCAGCCACACCATCATATTCTGAAATTAAAAAGAAACTTAAATCCTGTTTCTATGCTAATGCGCATCACTTGTCAGACATAAGTTTCTTCAGTTAATGTGACTTAATGTTATGCGTGAAAACACATTTTAGACATTTGGGAAAAAGCACCTTAAAAAAAACAGAATACACTGTGTCAAAACAAATGGTGTTATAACAACACACATGTTTAAATTTTATGGCTCAGTTGTGACACACCCATTTATTTCTTAATGGCTTCAGTCTCAGCTTTTATTTCCAAAGATCTTTTCAACTTTTTCTGGGTGGAACTTCGTTGACCATTGGCTTCATAATGATTTTTAGCCTTAGACAGACTATGTTCCTGACTTGCCCAGGTTGAAGAAATTGTAGTTTTTTCTTCTGCTAACCTAACTTAGCAGTTCTCCATGCTATGACAAAGTGTAGGATATAAGATGAACCGGCACTCTTCCTTGTGATAAAGGTAAACGTTGAACACTTCCCAGATTCCCCTACAATTGGAGTTTAGACATAATTTAGGCACATTCAATCCAAAGTACTTGCATAATTGGAAGGCAGAGTGATGAACTGGATATGTTTCTCCTGGCAAGCAGTCACAAAGAAGTCTGGATTTTCTGTAATGAGGTTAGAGGTTCTGATGTCCAACAGCTTCATATTAACAGGCAGTGGCATTAACTTTGATAGTGTAGATATGCTTCTGTTGTTGGTAGTTGTAGTGGCATCCTCCCAACTTGAGAGATTATTTTCCAACTGCAGAGGAGGCAGTAGCTCCTCTGATGGTTCTGCAGAGTACCTCTGGAAATTATTCTTGAATGTTCAATCTAGAAACTCTTTCTTTAGACATCCCAATGATTCTGCAAACAATCTAATATCCTTTCTACACACACACAGATGCACTATACAAGCCAGAGCAGATTCTTTTCTGCATACTTGAATCCTAATCACTACAGACTATAGGAAGGATAAAGAGGTGGCAAAAAGGTGGAGAACTCATGCTATCAAAAATACCTATGTCTAGGAAGGCAATCAAAAATGCGGAGCTAACTGGTGGACAGAGAGTCCCATAAACCTCCTGTAGGAATACAGGCATTTGAGACGGGAGGAGGGAAGTAAGATCTGCTGAGAGAAAAGAATTTGACACATAACTATGTAACTTCCTCTTTCTTGTCTTTCTTCTTCTGCTAGGCAGATGCTGAACTTTCAAGATCTCCTGAATCTCTTCCCACTTATTTTTTTTGTACTAAATTATCAGAATTCTTTTGGCCTATCTGATCTTTTGGCCCATCTATTGAATTTAATTCCAATGTCTCTATTTCCTATATTTATTTCTAAGACCACCATTTGGCTCTTTAAAAACAACTGCTTTTGGCCGGGCTCAGTGGCTCAAGCCTGTAATACCAGGACTTTGGGAAGCTGAGGCGAGTGGATTGCCTGAGCCCGTGGGTTCGAGACCAGCCCAGGCAACTCAGCGAGACCTCGCTTCTCTCTCTATATATAAATAAATAAATAAATAAAGGCCTGTGGATTCCTTACCTTCCTAAGAATACTAAAATATATGCATTTAAAGTCTTATATATGCTGATTTGAGCCTCTAAAAGAGAAAAAAAAATTTAAGTCCTATATGTAGCTAACACTAATAATTGTTTTATTTATATCTAAGTTACTCCATTAGTTGATGGAATTATAATAACTGGCTCACAGTTCATAGAAGAACTTCACTGTGGTTGTCATTCTATTAGGCTACTGCATGTGGCTGAAGGCCCAGGGATCTGGATTCCTCCTCCCTTTGTTTTCCTGTAATAGCTCCCTTGAATTCCTAGCAAACTCTTGTCTCACTTACTCCTCTACGCTCCTCTTGAAATGTTTTTCTCTTATTTATCTGCATGGTTACTAGCACTCACTGTTCTTTTGGGTGGCCCACTAAAATACCTCTGGGCCATCTTAAATGTACAATCCTTGAAGAAAGACTTTATTTTGTTCACTGCTCTATGAATAGCAGCAAAACAAAGCCTGCCCAGTAGCAGATGCTACTGAAGTAAATGCTTGATTAAAAATGCAGATAAACATGAACACACACACTAAAATTAACATGGCTACAGATGAATATTTAGTATAGAAGACATCTGTCTGAATAACTTTTTTTTTTTTGGAGACAGCGTTTCACTCTGTTGCCCAGGTTGGAGAGCAATGGCATTATCATGACTCATAGCCTCCAACATCTGAGTTTAAGAGAGCCTCCCACCTCAGCTTCCTGAGTAGCTGAGACTATAGACGTACACCACTATGCCCAGCTACTTTTTGTATTTTTTTGTAGACAAGGGTCTCGCTATGTTGTCCTGGCTGGTCTCAAGGAATCTTCCTATCCCGGCCCCCCAAAGTGCTGAAATTACAGGTGAGAGCCATCGTGCCTGACCTACATTTTAAAATCTCTTTTTCTCTTGAAAGAAAACTCCATTTTTGGATTATTTGGATAATTGTTCCATTTCCACTCTAATTATTTCTTTGGGATGGATAATCATTTTTCTTCCTAGACTCATGATCCAAACGTTAACAGGAGTCCTTAAGAATATAATGAAGGCTTACTGTGTCTGCTGGGATCACTAGCTAAGATACTGTAAGTCCAGAAGGAGTCTGACATATCCCACTATCCCCCTCTTCTGTAGCAAGATGCACATTTATGTTTGATAAAACCCAACTTGTAAAGAGAAGCAGAGCTGTTCAAGAGCATAATCAGGGGCTTCAATTAAGGCTACAAAGCCAATTGTGCCTACAAATTCCCTTTCTTTCTTAAAGATTCTATGTCAGTAGAACACTTACATGTGTTACATATGCACAACAACAAAAAGTTCTGAAAGAAAAATATGTTTTTTTAAGTTTTCAAATAAGAATTGTATTTGCATACCACTTACTCCCTGTGTGCTTATGTTCAAGTGATTTAGTTCCGTAACTTCTCACCACTCTGTGCTGTTTGTCAAATAAGACTATTAATAGTACTTACTTTATAGGCTTGTAAGAATCAAATAATAACAAAATTCATAAAACAGTGTGATGACTTGCACATAATATAATTATCAGCTATTATTATTCTACTGTTATTTTAAACACTAACAGTAAGCTTTAAGAACCTGTTTTGGACAATCTTAAAAAAAAAATCTGTATCTTTAAACATACCTGTTTTGAAAATGCTAACATTTTCTTCTAGCAATTTTTGCTTTTCTTGGTCAGGGGCTGTAGCAAGTACATTAGCTTCGAGTTCCTTAACTTGGACATTCAAATATTCTTCTTGCTCTGTTAAACGCTACAGAAATATTTTAACATTTAAGGTCAGTATTTTAACTTAGTTACAATAACATTTGCTTTAAACATTTTTAATTTTAAAAAAGAATACATAAAATCTTTAAGGAAAAGATAAATACTAACAGCAAAAGAACAGAAAAGCATGAGTAATATAAAAAGTGAAAAAGACCAACAAACACGAAATGATGTGTAAACTTATTACAAAGACAAGTTAAAATGCCACTTTTTTGTTCACAAGGTAGCAGACTTATACTAAGACTACCTAGTATTCACTGGCTTAGAAAAATTATTTGTATATGTTGCCAGTAGGGCATGAATTACAGCCTTTTTAGGAAAACAATTTGGCAGGCAACAAATGCCGTAAACATTGTATACATACTGTATAATACTTGTCATTTTAGACATCTATCCTAACAACTGGATGAGTGTAGTAAAGGAATACCTATAAGAATATTTTAAACAGTATACATAATAACAGAAAAACATTTATCAAATTCTTATACAAACAAAATGCTATAAAGCAGTTGAAAACAAAGAAAATTTATACTTAGAAAAAAAACCTTATTTATTTATTTATTTATTTATTTACTTATGAGTTGGAGTCTCAGTCATCCAGACTGGAGTGCAGGCACACTCCCAGCCACCGCGCCTCAACCTGCTGGGCTCTGGCAATCCTTCCACCTCAGCCTTCCAAGTAGCCGGAACTACAGGTGCATGCTACCACGCCTGGCTATTTTGATTTATTGTAGAGATGAGGTCTTGCCAGGTTGCCTGGGTGGGTCTCGAACCCACGGGCTCAAGCAATTCAGTTGCCTCGGCCTCCCAAAGTGCTGGGATTACAGGCTGAGCCACACAGCCCGGTCTAAACCATAATTACTAAGTGAACAATATGACATTAGTAAGGCCATAGACATATATAAATACATTATATAAAGTAGGCATTTTAAAAAGTTGAAGGGGCCTGTAATCCCAGCACTTTGGGAGGCTGAGGCAAGAGGATTGCCTGATTCCAGGGGTTTGAGACCAGACCAGGCAACTTGGTGACACCTCGTCTTTACAATAAATCAAAAAATTAGCCAGACATGGTAGCATGCACCTGTAGTTCCAGCTACTTGGAAGGCCGAGGTGAAAGGATCACCTGAGCCCAGCAGGTCGAGGCTGTGGTGGCCACAAGCAAGCCATCATACTCCAGTCTGGGTGACATAGTTAGAATCCAACTCAAAAAAAAAAAAAAGTTGAAGGGCATACATTAAAATTGAAGGTGAGGATCATTTGGTTATTTTTCTGAAAATTGTGTTTTTAAAAAATATAGTGGGCATGCATTGCTTTTTCATAATTAATAACACATTCTAGCTGGGTGCAGTGGTTCACGTCTTTAATCCCAGCACTTTGGGAGGCTGAGGCAAAGGGTTCAATACCAGCCTGGGCAACATGGCACGACCTTCTCACTACATAAATCAAAAAATTAGCGGGGCATGGTGGTGCACACCTGTACTTCCAGCTACTTGGAAGGCTAAAGCAGAAGGACTGCAGTGGCCGTTGAGTGTGCCACTGCACTCTAGCCTGGGCGACAGAGTGAAACTCCAACTAAAAAAAAAAAAAAAAGAACACATTCCACTTTGAAACAAGAATAAAAATAAAGGATCTTATAGCTGCTAAAGAAAACCACATTTCTAGAGTACAAATGGAAAGCAGGAATAGCTGTGACAAGGCATTATCCACTAGTACTCAGGGAAACAAAAATCAAGAGTTAGGCCCACTCTCCATCCTCTTTTATAATTGTAAGCAAATAGTAAAATGGCTCTGCTAAATTCCTGTTGAATTTCTAGTAGTTTCAGTTAATAATCACACACACACATGAGCATAAGAAGAGTACCTGAATGCTTGCAGTAAACTTCTCTAGCGTGTTCTTCATTTCTCGTTCACTATGCTGCAACTTAACTACTGCTTCTTCAAGTTGTACTTTCTGTTCTTGGATTTGCATTGCTTTTCTAGAGTCTTTTTGCAAGTGTGCTTCCATTTTATGTACCTACAAGGAAAAGTACCAGGTGAGGTATTCTCTAAGACCCATTTTAGATTGACAGCAAAGTCAGTTTATGTATGAAGAAAACTGACTAGAACAAAACCAAACAACCCAGTTCCTATCTCTAATCTTAAAGTTTAGGGGATGGTCAAGTAATTATCAACTTATAATATGGAAAAACAACTTTAAATGTTGTAAGCGTCACCTACTGTTTCAATAAAGGTACATCATTCAAACACTTGAGGGGAAGGACACAGACTAGTATTTTCAAAATACAGAAAAAAGTTATTCCTCTCCTTGCGGTTGAGGAGACTGATTGGCCTAGGTAGCTCATCCTGAATGATGCTGGAAAAACATCTGGTGAGACTGAAGAGGCAGAAACCATTACTCCCAAAGCAAACAAATTAAAGACAGCAGAGCCTCCTGAAGTTGACATGCATTCTTCCTAAATCCAAAAAGGAAAAAAAAGAGGAGCCATTCATTGCTCCTAAAACCAAAAGTATGAAAATGTTTAAGGAGCCCTCTGAAACGAAACTTTTCTCCTAAAACCAAAAAAGTAATAAAAAGTGAGGGAGGGGCCTCCTCAAGAAGAAATACTCCTCAGTCCAAGACAAAGAAAAGGAAATGAATGGAGAAACTGGAGAAAAAACACCTTACTAAAGAACCAGCACTCATTCTGAATCCAACTCTAACTCCAACAAAGCTGCCAGTGAAGAAAGTAACAGTGAGATAGAACAAGAAGTACCAGTGGAACAAAAGGGAGCCTTGTCTAATGTTCCCATATCTGAAGAGGCTACCAGGCTTCTTCTCAAAGGCTGAGGGGTGATCTTCCTACTTCCTATACAAGCAGACATTACAAGTCTACAGCGGGAAGGACATAATTGCACAGGCACAGACAGGAAATGGAAAGGCACTCTCGTTTGCCATCCCTTTGATTAACTCCAGGGAGGACTGCAACAGGAAGAGAGGCAGTTCCCCTCAGATACTAGGTTCTTGCACCTACAAGAGAGTTGGCAAATGAAGTAAAGACTTCAGTGACATCACAAAAAAGCTGGCAGTGGCTTGTTTTTAGGGTGAAACTCCCTATGGAGGTCAAATTGAATGCATGTCTGGCTTGGACACCAGATTATATCAAAGAACCCATACTAGATCTTATTAAACTTAAGCATGTTGTCCTGGGTGAAGCTGACGAGATGTTGGATATAGGTTTTCTGATCAAGTGGAAAAAATTTTAAGTGTGGTACACAAGAAAGATTCTGAAGACAATCCCCAAACATTGCTTTTTTTTCGTGTAACCTGCCTTCATTGAATGTTTAATATTGCTAAGAAATATATGAAATCTACATATGAGCAGGTAGGCTGACTGGTGAAAGCAAACAAACAAAAACTTCGTGGAGCATCTGGCTATAAAGTGCCACCGGACTCAGAGAACACTGTTTATTGGAAATGTGATCTGAATGTATAGTGGTCATCAAGGATGTACCATCATCTTCCGTGAAATCCAGGAAGAAGCCCAGGAGCCATCACAGAATGTATCTAGAAAGCAGGATGCCTGGTCATTACTTGGAGGTATTCCATAGAAGCAAAGGGAAATCACCCTGAAAAGTTTCAGAAATGGTAGTTTTGATGGCAACCAATGTTGCTGCACATGGGTTAGACATCCCTGAAGTTAATCTGGTTATATGCAGCTCTCCACCCAAGGATGTGGAATTCTATTCTTCATTCCAGGCTGGAAGGACTGGGATGTGCATCTGCTTTTATCAGCATAAGGAAGAATATCAGTTAGCACAAGCGGAGCAAAAGGTGGGAATTAGGTTTAAACGAACAGGTGTTCCTTCTGTAACAGAAATAATAAAAGTTTACAGCAAAGATGCCATCCAGCTTTTGGATTCTGTGCCTCCCACTGCCATCAGTCACACCAAGCTGTTGGGTGAGAAGCCGGCAGAGAAGGCAGCTATGGAAGCTCTTGCAGCAGCACTGGCCCATGTTTCAGGGGCCACACTGGGAGACCAGTGCTCCTTCATCAATTTGGGTGTGGCGGCTTTGTGACCATGATCTTGTGTTGCTGAACAGAAATGTCAAACATTAGTTATGCTTGGAGAGAACTTAAAGAGCAACTGTGTGAGGAGATTGATTCCAAAGTGAAGGGAATGCTCTTCCTCAAAGGAAAACTGCGTGTGTGCTTTGATGTACCTACTGGACCCGTCATAGAAACAGGAGAAATGGCAATGCTGCCAGCTCTCTGTAGCCACATATATGCATACATGCTGAGCATATATTCTCTAATTAAAATATTCTGATTTTAGAACTTTGGAAGGTTTTCTATAAAAAGTTCCCAATCATTTGTAAAAATCCCAATCTAATAATTTAAAATTTGAATACATTATGCTTAAAATGGCCAATTTTGAAATATGTATATTATACATCAGTAAAACCATTTAAAAAAAAAGTCTGACTACAGTTTTAGACATGCTGACCTCTTCTTCAGAGATTTCAACAACAACTGACGAACCCATTCTTCCTTTCATTACTTTGCTTCCACCACCAGTCATTGTACCTGGAGAACAGGGTGAGAGAAGTCAGCCTTAGATGTCTTTCCCCAAGAAGATTAAATAAATTTATTAATAGCAAAAGACTACAATTACCTGACTGTTCTATGATTTGCCCCTGTAAAGTTACCACTCTCCATCTTCTATCTTTTTGATATGCGACTCTTGTGGCTTGATCCAAATTGTCAGCTACTAAGGTATCCCGTAAAGCAAAATAAAAAGCTTGGCGAATTTTCTCGTCTTTTACTTTTACTAAATCAAATAACCGAGGAGTATTTTCAGGAGTTTGAATTTGGGTCATTTTTTTTGCCCATACAGCCATCTAAAAGTAAAATAAGGAAACAAACAAACAAAAAAAAAACTCCATATAAAACAAAGAGCATATAGTTTCTCCTAGGTTTATATATCTTGTCTATGTAAAACCCTAAGGAATCCACACAAAATAACCATTGAAACTAATAAATGAGCTCAGCATTATTACAGAATATAAGATCAACAGACAAAAGAAAAATAACTGTATTTCTATACACAAAGAATGAAAAATTTGAAAATGAAATTAGGAACCCCACTTACTCTATTACAAAAAAAGAAAGCCCAAAAAACAAGAATAAATTTAATAAAATAAACACAAGTTTTGCACATCAGCAGTTATAAAATTAGTCCTAAATAAATGGAAGACAGTCAGTGTTCATGGATCTGAGAATTTTGTTAAGATGGCAATACTACCCAAATTGGTCCACAGATTCAGTATAACCTGTATCAAAATCCCAATTACCCAACCAATCCTCTTTTTTGTGGTAGAAATTGACCAGCTGATATTAATTCATATGGAAATTGAGTATACTAGAATAGCCCAAACTATTTGAATTTTAAAAAAACTTGCAGGACTCACATTTCCTCATTTACTATAAAGCTATAATTATCAAGACAGTATACTGTACTAGCACAAGAAATAAAATTGAGAATTCAAAAACAAACCCTTACATTAGTGGCTGGCTAGTTTTGACAAAGGTGCTAAGATAATTCAATGGGGGAAAGAATGGTCTTTTCAAGCAAAATGGTGCTTGAACAACTCCACAGTCAAATGCGAAAGGGTAAAGTTGAATCCCTCCCTTTACATCATATAAAAAATGAACTCAAAATAGATTAAATGTAAAAGCTAAAACAATAAAATTCTTAAAAAAAACAGGAGGTAACTTATGGTAACCTTGGCTTAGGTAGCGGTTTCTTAAATATGACACCCAAAACACAAAGGTAGAAAAGAGACAAATTGAACTTTATCAAAATTAAAGATGCCTGCTCACCAGACACCCGATCTTGCAAGACTGTCATTAAAGTCTCACTTCTGCTGGGGGAAAAAAAAAATGTTTGTGTTTCAAAAGACACCATCAAGAAAGTGAAAATACAATCCTGAGAATGGGAGAAAATATTTGTAAGTCAAGAAACTTGTACCCAGCATAAAGAACTCTTACAACTCAACAATAAAAAAAGAATTTGAACAGACATTTCTCCAAGAAAGATAAACAAATGGCCAACAAACACATGAAAAGATGTTTACCATCATTAGTCATTTAGGAAAATGCAAATCAAAACTACAATGAGAGTCCACTTCACACACACTAAAACAACTATATGCCAAAAGATGTACTAGTGAGGATGTATAGAAACTGGAACCCTTGCACATGCTCATAGGAAATGGTACAGCCACTGTGGAAACAGCTTGGCAGGTTCTCAAAAAGTTAAGTACAGAATTAGCATGACTCGGCAATTATACCCCAGGTATATACCCCAAAGAAAACATGTTACTTTAAAAACTTGTACATGAATGTTCCTAGCAGCACTACTGCCAGAGCAGCCAAAAAGTGAAACAATACAAATGTCTAACAACTGATGAATGATTATACAAAATGTGGTATATTCAGAGTGGAATATCATTTGGCAATAAAAAGGAATGAAGTACGGGTATGTGCTACAACATGAACGAACTCTGAAAACCTGTAGGAAATGCAGCTATGTACAAAAGTCCACATATTGTATGATTCCATTTATATGTAATATCCAGAGCAAATAAGTCTATAAACACAATAAAGTAAATTAGTGTTTGCTCTGGGGAAGGGACATGAATGACTAATGCCAATGGGTTATTTTTTTTGGAGTGATAACGTATTCTGGAATTACATAGTGCTCATGGTTACACAACCCTGTGAATATATTAAAACTCACTGAACTACATGCTTTAAAAGGATTTAATTTTATTGTATGCAAATTGTCTCTCTTTAGTTTTTTTAAAGTAGTCATTGATTGATGGCAGTTAGAAACATAAGCTACCAGTCACTCAAACACTAGAGGTCACTCTGACACTGGAATGTGTATTCCTATAATAGACGCACTGAAGGATTTTTAAAATTACCACGAAACCCCAGAACGTAAAATAATCCTCAAAAACTCACTAGGTAACTGAATAACTGAAGAAAAAGCTAGAATACAAAAAGAAAAAACATTTAGCACTTAAAAATTCAATTATAGGTAGCTTACTATGAATACCCACCTTATCTAAACCTATAAAGGTTGCAACTCCAATATTTTGTCTTTTAAGGAAATTTACACATTCTTGTGCTGTATCAATAGAATCAACAACAATGTAGTCTAATGCATGACAACAGGATGAAATAGCAACATCGTATTTTTCATCAATGGCACCTAAGTCTCCCTAATAATTAAGAGAGGGGAAAAAGGAATTAGGAAAAAACCCAGGATCATTTCATTACTGTTCTTACAGACTTTAAAAGTTACTTTTAAGTGAAAAACTATATGAATACATGATCTTAAAAACTGCAAAAAGTATATACAACAACAGCAAATTTTTTTGAGTCTCACTCTGTTGCTCAGGTTGAAGTGCAGCGGCACGCTTATGGTCACCACAGACTTGACCCGCTGGGCTCAAGTGATATTTCCACCTCAGCCTTCCAAGTAGCTGGAACTGCAGGCACTCGCCACCACGCCTGGCTAATTTATTGTAGAGATGAGGTTTCACCAAGTTGCTCAGGCGGGTGTCTTCAACCCTTGGACTCAGGCAATCCTCTCGCCTAGGCCTCCCAAAATGCTAGGATTACAGGTGTGAACCACTGTACCTGGCTCAACAAAAAATTTAAGTGTCCTTCTCACCCCAGCCTTCCCCTTCTTCAGAGGCAAATAGTTTTGCTTTTTAAAAAATACTTTTATTTTGAAGGAAAACAAAGAACAGACACCTGAAAATCTTACTTCAGCTTACAATTCTAGTACACTAGAGTATACTAGACACATTTCCTGCGTGGTTTGTCTCTCCAGTCATTGTCCACAGGCCTCTGAGAAGTTGTAGGAATATACAAGTGCAGGCTCGACAGCCAGCTTCATTTCCAACGTCGTGGGAAGGCACTGTACATCATGGGGCAGAGCCCTATGTTTCCCTAAGCCATTTGGATACAGCCTGGGGAGAGTGACCTCCCAGGACATCCTCATTGGACTCAGCTAGTTTTTTTTGTTGTTGTTGTTTAGTTTTTTGGGTTGGGATTCTCATCGTCACCCAGGCTGGATTGCTGTAGTATAATCATGGCCACCACAGCCTTAACCTTCTAGGCTAAGGCAAGTCTTCTGTCTCAGCCTTCTTCCAAGTAGCTGGAAATACGGGCACATGCCACCATGTCCGGCTAATTTTTTTTACTGTAGAGACAAGGTCTCGCCAAATTGCCCAAGCTGGTCTTGAACCCCTGGGGCTTAGGCAATCCTCTCACCTCTGTCTTTCAAAGTGCTGGGATTACAGGCATGAACCACTGAGCCCAGCCACAAGTAGTTTTTACACTACCTTTTAACAAAGGTTATGGTTATGCAGTTTGATTTTTGAATGAGCACAAAATTAGGGAACTGTTTTCATTCATGAAGACATATGAGGATGTAAAACCTAAAGCAGAGTTTAAACAACTTAGAAAACAATTATTGAAAGACATCTAAGATTATATAAGTCCTGAAGAAATATATTTCTCTACTTATTAACCTATTAATTAGCTATATCTAGCAGTATTCAATTTTAGTCTTTGAGAGCAAATGAATAGAAATTAAGATGGAAATCCCTGATAAGAGACACAGGAGCTAATAGATAATTTTCATTTGCTTTCCTGAATCATTCTTTCTGCTCCCTTCTCTGGAAGGCTAACTTAGCTGCATCAACTGAATCCTTTGGTTTTCTAGCTCTAGCCAATATATGGTTATCAGCTGGAGACTGGCGGGCAGGAAATGGGTTATGATATTTATTTTCCATTTCCTCTGGACCACAGCTCTTTCCCCTCCTGGCTGGCTCAGGAGCATTAATGGTCCTCCCTATTGCTAGCCCTGGATTTTTAGGTTATCCCCTATTATTTCCCTAAACCCTAACCAAAACCTTAAGTATGAAACCCAAAACATATAAAAAAAAATTTTTTTTGAGGCAGTCTTGCTATGTTGGCTAGGCTGGACTTGAACTCCTGGGTTCAAGTGATCCTTCTGCTTCAGCCTCCCAAGTAGTTGGGTCTACAGGTGTGTGCCATCACGACTGGATAAATTTTAATTTTTTTAAAAAAGGATAAAGTTGTTTTAAGTCTGCTTATCACTACTAGTTTTCTTCTCGCTATGTAATAAAATGCAAAAAGTAAACAAAGACTGTAAGAACAAAAATTTTTTAAATGTGCCTTAAAACAACGATAAATATTATTTTATGCACAGTGACACTCAACATACAGTTAAGAAAATAATTTACAATATCTTTCTTGGAAAAAAATGTAGTAATTCCCAAATAAATCTACTTTACCAGTCTTCCATATATTCCTGGAATTCTGCCAGATTTTTTTTCTTGAATTATTGCATCAAGGACTTTTCCCCTACTTCGATTCATTGCTAAAGAACTCTTTGCTTCTTCAACTTTTTGGAAGAGATCATGAACCAAACTTTTGAAGTTTATTTCTTCTTGTGTAAGTTTTTGAAGTTCTTTTTCTTTCTAAAAATTAAAAGCAAAGAAAATGAAACACAAAAGCATTCATTCCTACATATGCCCAATCATAACTGAATTAATTGTCAAGTTTCAATAATAATAAAAAAGAAGGAAAAGACCAAAAATAAATGCTTGAGCCAGACTAAGCTGCCCTATTGCAATTGTTGGTTTGGTTTTGAAAAATATAGATGGGTCTCCTGTTTGAAAAAGGGCAGAAATGATTTGGGTCAATAAAAAAAAATGTAACCCCACAGACTAGGAAGAAATATTTGCCAACTGTATATCTGACAAAGGCCTAACACCTAGGATCTACAACGAACTCAAATGTAACGAAAAGACAAAAATAAACAGCCCCATTCCAAAGTGGGTGAAAGATATGAATATACACTTCTCAAAAGAAGACATATGAGCAGCCAACAGATACGTGAAAAAATGCTCAGCCTCACTAGTCATCAAAGAAATGCAAATTAAAGTCACACTGAAATAACATCTAACTCCAGTCAGGATGACCATCATCTATAACTTAGAAAACAACAGATGCTGGACAGGATGCGGGAAAAGGGAACACTTCTACACTGTTGGTGGGAGTGTAAACTAGTACAACCTCTGTGGAAAACAGTTTGGAGATTCCGAGAAGATCTAAAAATTGACCTTCCATATGATCCTGCAATCCCCCTTCTGGGAATATACCCAGAGGAACTCAAATCACTCTATGAAAAAAATACTTGCACACACATGTTTACTGTAGCATTATTCACAATAGCAAAAACATGGAACCAACTTTGCTACTCATCGAAAGAGGACTGGATAAAAAAAAAAGTGGTACATATACATGATGGAATATTACACAGCCATAAAGAAGGACAAAATTATGGACTTCGCAGCAACTTGGATGGACTTAAAGTCTATAATACTGAGTGATCATTCACAGAAACAAAGAACTGAGTACCACATGTTCTCACTCATAAGCGGACCTTGAACAGTTATCATACTACTTATATGAAAGAGATTGGCAGTAGTGGGAAAATGCCATGGGAAAATTTTCCTAGTTAAGTAAAGGAAAAATGAAAAAGCAAAAAAGCACAGCTCTAAAACGAAATAGAGAAAGATAACTGGATAGTCCTACCGCTACAGAAAAAGTCAGGCTGCCAATAAGAAACACATACGCACAAACCCAAACTCTCAGTCTCTCAATCCCCAACTAAGCAGCAGCCATCTTTTATAACTGTCAATCTCCCCCATCTTCTGGATTTAAATTATCTCGATTACTTGCTGCACTGGTATAAAGTAAAACCAAATTATAGATATAATTGATCCAAAAATAAACTATCACTAGAAAGATGAAAGTAGTCACTGAATGTAATCCAATTTACACTTAAATTTAACATGGTCATAAAATTCCCTGATGATCAAATAGTGTGCATTTACTAGACTGAAAAAAACATTTCTTTTCAGTGTAAGTTTTCTTCAAACAGCACTTTCTATTGCCATCTTACCTAATTAGGTAGGCTTTGGAGATTATTTTAAAGTTTATGAAATTCCTCAGACATCTAATTCACTCAAAAATGGGAGGACATGGATGTGCTATGTCTTGATTAGTTTATAATACTTTGGACAACAGAGAAGAAAGTACATCCATAAATTCAAAACACAAAAAAACACACTAAGATAGCTGTTTGCATATACATTACATATATGTATATAAAAATGTTTTTATTCTTACATAAATTCTCTACACTTAAGATTTAAGGAAACACAAACTTACTTTTGTTTGAATTACCTCCATGGAGGGGTGGCGGTGGTATGCTTTTTGATGCTTCTGGGGAGTAGTATATAACTACATAGTTTTGATAGTCTCAATTCATATCACATGGAATACTAAAATGCTGACCCCATTCTTTTGAGATTACGCTGAATAAAAAAATGTATCTATATACTAGTCACTTTAGATGTTGAGATAAAAAATAACAACTAAAATTTATAAAATCAGGGTTGACAAACAATGATCAAGTGAAATACAAAAGCAAAGATTTACCTCCTGTAATTCTCGATCCATTTGAGGGAGTTTTGCCTCTATATCTCCGATTGCAGCTTTCCTTTCTTTCAGAGTCTCAGAGGCTGCAATTAAAGCTTCCTTGGCCTTACTTAATTGAGACACTGCAGTATTATGACGACTGAGATAGATATCAAGTTCGGATTGGGCTACATCCATCTTTGAACGTGCTTCATTTACCAATTTGCTGAAACTCATAAGTTCTTTCTCTTGACTCTGTTAAAATGAGCCCATTAAATCTGAAATGTATCTATTTTCAAAAGTAGTTACCTAAACTGGAATGGAAACTATACATTTTAATTTAAAGAGAGTCTACACACATAGCATATAGAAAAGCAGCATTCTTACAAGTGGACTAGACTCAGTTTTCACCAAATGTCAGTGTTCACCATATAGTCTTTTCCCAATTGATTTCACAAGAGCTTTGTGAGGTACACCTTAGTGTACTAGGGATGATTAAAAGGTGAAGACTAAAAGAGAAGACAAGGTTGGGTATAGTGGCTCATGCCTATGATACCACCACTGGGAGGATCACTTGAATCCAGGAGTTTGAGACTAGTCAGGGAAACACAGCAAGTCCTCATTTCTACAAAAAAAATTGAAAAAAATTAGCTGGGCATGGTTGTGTACGCCTGTAGCCACAGCTACATGGGAGGCTAATGTGGAGGATCGCCAGAACCCAGGATGTTGAGGCTGTAGTGAGTCATGACTGTGTCACCACACTCCAGCCTGGGTGACAGAGGAAGACCCTGACTCAAAAAAAGAAAAAAGAATCCAAAAAAAAAAAAAAAGCAGACAAACTTGGGTCTCAAGTCCTGAGTCCATACTCCTTCTGCACTGCCAGGTTGGAGACATAACAACTTACGCAATACCAGAGACAGCAGGCGACTGACCTAGAATTTGAACCAAGAACCAGACACAAGGTCACAGCTTTTAACTATCACACAACAGCTGTAGAAGCAAGAAGAAAGGACATGTTAACTTGTGCTTCTTGTGACCCTAGGTTTTCTAGATGGCAACATATCAGCTATGGGAAATAGTTTAAGGGAAGATGAAATTGTATGATGATTCAACAGGCCTTAGAGTGGTGTATGTAATGATCAAGGTTAAATCATCACGATCAACAATTTGACATCACATTTTCTGCTCCCACTACAAATTCTCATTGTTAGCTTTTTTTAAAAATTAGAAAGCAGAAAAGAATCTATGTCTAGGTTTAGTTCTAGAAATGTTAGGTATTAAAAGTTCAAATTTTTAACAGTTCAGTTTCCAGTATTATTGCAAAAATAGCCTTCAAGTAAAAACAAAAAGCCACAAAAATAAACACTAATTAAGAATCTTACTTCTTTTTCTTTCTGAAGTCCTTGTGTTTCCTGTTTAAGGCTATCCATGACTTCCTTTAATTTTTTTTCTTCTTTCTCTTTTTCTTTCTCAAGGGCATTGCTTCTGGTTGTTGTCTCAGTTATAATATTCTTACTTTTGGCAGGTACACTCTTAAATTCTTCAACCTGAGATTATAAAACAAATTAAAGTTACACAAGTATTCACTTTAAGGCTACATAATACTATCGATACTTGACTTAAGCATTTCTCAAGGTCCTCTAGGTCTTTGCTGATTTCCTTCTATTTAGAGTTGAATTAGCTGGGTTTACCAAGTATTTTCCTAACCATTCACTGTAACTTCTAAAGTCTCTCAGTCTAATGGTAAAACTGTCTCCACAAACTCCTGATTTCTTATGAAAGAAAATGCTCCCTTGGCAGAGTTTTAGGTCTATCTTCCTTCTCTCTTAAGTTAAGGTTGTAATTATCCTTATTTAGCTATAAGTATGCTCTGACAGCATGGAAATTTTTATATTGTCCTTCACAGTATATCATAACTTATCACAAAATGCCTTTACTACTACCCACCCAACCCCAAAATCTTTCACAACTTTACCTTTCCAGAGTTCACAATATAGGACTAACATTTTATTCCACTAATACCTTCTTATAATCCCTTATTCACACATTTTATTCCTAAAAACAAATGTCTTTTTAACAGTTACATTTAATTAAGTCTGTCCAATTTGGGAGTCATTCCCAATCCTTCTTGTTTACTGATCATCTAGTACCAGAATAGTTCAACATTTCCCCAAATGGTGATCTTATAAACACTGACTCAATGTAGGATTTGTTAGCTATATGGACCAGAAAAGATTTTATGAACAAGTATACTTGGAAAATGAGTGTAATGTAAAGCAGAGCCTAAACTATAATTACTGTGTGATATGGAACAAAGCTTTTTTAGGGGGATGGGGCTGTGGTATCATATCAATTAATATCTGAAAGAGCTGTGAATGCAGCTTTAGATACCCCAAATTAATCGACCATTAGAGTCTGGCTCCTAGCAAGTTAGACTTTCCCACATTCTGGCCTAAACTTCTTTTTGTAACCCAAGAATAGCTACTCAACCTCCTGTGTCATGAGCTTTCCCCTTTTTAAGGGGAAATCCCCCTTTTAAGGGGAAATCCTGCTCTGATCATATTAGCCTGATTTTTGTAGAAGACAGCTAATATTTTAAAGAATTTACCATACCTAATCTAAAATTGTTATAAACCACTACTCTAGAAAGAAAAAATTAAAATTATCACCAAAATAGAATTGCAGATTTGGAAAATGATCCCAGAAGTTGGAGGCTGCAGTAAGCTATGAATGCATTCCAGTCTCAGGGACAGAGTGAGACCCTGACTCTTAAAAAACAAAAAAAAACCCCAAACAAACAAAGATAAACCACAAAACTCAAAGTCAATGGATGCAAAGTTTCCCTTGGAGGTGGAAACCATGTTCAGCACTAAATCCTAAAACACTTAACCTTTAGAAACCTAAATGCCCCTTCTCTTGGGCAATAAGGGACAAACACATCTATGAAAAATAATGAAAACTGGATCTGACATTCAGACAGACCATTTTAAGGATTTTTTTCCCCTAACACTTACCTTTTCTTTATCTTTTTGGAGTTGTTTCTCCAGCTTTTTGGCTTTACTTGTAGCATGTTTTAATTTTTCCCTAGCTTGAACATCTTCCAAATCCAGCTGTGTAAATTTTTCTTTATTCTCCTCAATATATTTTGTAATTTTATTCAGTTTCCTAGCAAAACAAGTATACTATCAGTCATTATTCTGGATGTTAAGATATTTTTATGCATGTTGTTAGAATACTTTACCTATAAATATATAAGTATGCCCAAGCTTTTATAAAGTAGGATCCTAAAACTCTCCTTGCTCCAAGTTGATTACCTCCTCCCTGACAGAAAAGTTGTTAAGATTTGTTTGTGATTATGAAAGCTATCTTGCCTTCCTAAGTTGAGTGGAAAATACTACATTTTCAGTGACTACAATGTCTACATATGTAAAAATTTTACCACCAAATTAAAAATCACTTTAAAGAATGAAAAAGGAACTTGTATAGCTAAGAAAAGATACTGGCATTACTGAATATTAGCAGAGTAGGATCATGTGAAATTGTAAAACAATTTTTGTAGAAGAACCCAAATTCTATCTCTGAATCAATTTTGCGGACTATTAAAAGATTAACCTTAAGTCAAAAACTTATTTTTTATTGCTTTGTTATGATGCTATGCCACTAGGGGGCAGCATGCCCCCACTTCTTTAAGACTTCAATCTGTGACAATGAACAGGAATGCAAGGTAATAAAAGTTGTTTTTGTAAAAGGAGAGCATTTTACATGCTTACAAATGTTTTATACTCATGATGACTGGCAATTAGTTTATATGTAGACACACATGTAATAACATTAACTAAATCTAAATACTTTAGTACTTTCCAAAAGATTATTACTTCTCCATATCTTTTACATCATTATTCTTAGCTTTCATTTCATCTGACAGTATATTGCTCTTCTCATTAATTTCATTGGTGTCTTTATCAATCTTTTCCTTTTGAGTTTCCATTTCAGCAATTCGTTTCTGCAGGTCATAACTAAAAGGAAAACAAAAAGAAATTGGAGATTCTAAAAAGGCCATTTCTAAAACTGCATAACTATTTTAGTAAAATCGGCTTTTTCTAAAGCATTCTTAATCTTAACTGTAGTTAAGTACAACTACCTAGGTTATAGAAGTTGGGAAAAAACTCCCAGAGTTAGGGCTAGAATTTAGGAACAAAATAGTTTCATTGTAAACAACAATAAAAAAATCAGATCACTATTACATGAGTTTATAAAATTTCTTAAGAGACTGATCAGAAAAGCCAGAATGCTATTACATGGGTACACTAATTTTTTAAAGTGCACAATATAAAAGAATTAAGTATAATGATACATACTTGTGAATCCACCTTCCAACTTAAAGTAGAATACTAAAAAATCAACTTCAATGATCTGGTAAGTAAGCCTAATAAAATCATCACATAAAACAATTTTCATACATTTTTTTTCACGAGTCTTCACATTTCTCTAATATAAGTAGAGATATGGATTTTGTCTTAATGGCCAGAAACACAAAAATTGGTAAATTAAGGTACTTACATATAATATTGACAAGCATGATTCTTTTTCTTAAGTATTTCATTTTCCAAGCTAAGAAATTTGGTTGCAATGTTTTTCTCTCCTTCTAAGGCATCCTTTTCCTTTTCCACCATCTTGACTCTGTTTAACTACAAAAAAGTTTAACGACTGAACATACACTCATTTGTACAATATAAATTTAAAATATTTCAACATTAGATAAAAAACTATTAACCGAGACTATTCATCTTAAATGTTAATATTAAAACATAAATTTAAGCATAAGATGGTAAACATTTCTTCATTATGAACTATTATTACATGAATAACTGACTCAGTAAAATTTGTTAACTCATAAATGAAATATTCTGATTTACAACAAAAGCTTACAGAACATTTATTCACCTTCTCTCCTCGGTGTTCATTTAATATTTCAACTCTTCGACAAAGGACTTTAATAGGTTCATTTAGTCGTCCACAACCAATTATATCTTCTAAATATTCAAGCATACCCTCATCATGTTCGGTCTGTCCTTTCGGTTTCATCATAGCGATCTGTTCAACTTCACCCTTTAAAAAAGTTATATTTCATATTCATTATATATGTTTGTCTAAGTCAAACTTAAGCAAGAACTGGGCACACCTAACAAATCCAACAGTAATGAACAACTAAATGATATAAAAAGTTCTCCCTTTAATTTTATATAAAAAAAAGGAATGTGAGCTGGGCTCGGTGGCTCAGCCTGTAATCCCGCGCCTTGGGAGGCTGAGGTGAGTGGATTGCCTGAGCCCGCGGGTTCGAGACCCGCCTGGGCAGGCGAAACCTCATCTCTACAATAAATCAAAAAAATTAGCTGGGTGTGGTAGCGCACACCTGTAGTTCCAGCTACTTGGAAGGCTGAGGCGGAAGGATCACTGGAGCCCAGCAGGTCGAGGCTGCGGTGGCCGGAAGCGGCCACTGCACTCCAGTCTGGGCGATCAAGTGGGACTCCAACTCAAAAAAAAAAAAAAACAAAACAAAAATAAAATAAAATAACAGAAATCAATAAAATTGAAAACAGTAAAACAATAGAAAAAATCAATAAAACAAAGAACCGGTTATTTGAAAAGATCAATAAAAGTAACAGACCTCCAGTG
>CAUYQG010184948.1:0-10638 GCA_963574415.1 Tarsius wallacei
GAGTTGGAGTCTCACTCTGTCGCCCAGACTGGAGTGCAGTGGCTGCTCCCGGCCACCGCAGCCTCGACCTGCTGGGCTCCGGCGATCCTTCCGCCTCAGCCTTCCAAGTAGCTGGAACTATAGGCACGCGCTACCACGCCCGGCTAATTTTTTGATTTATTGTAGAGATGAGGTCTCACCAAGTTGCCCAGGTGGGTCTTGAACCCACGGGCTCAGGCAATTCACTCACCTCAGCCTCCCAAGGCGTGGGATTACAGGCTGAGCCACCGAGCCCAGCTTAAAATTTTTTTTTTTGAAGTTTTTTTTTTATTTGTTTGTTTTAGGTACAAATTTTCATCAGATATATTCTTTCTTACTTAAGTAGAAATTACCAGCCAGGTAATTTCTACCTGTAATCCCTTCATTTGGGAGGCTGAGGCGGGAGGATTGAGCCTAGGAGTTTGAGACCAACTTGGGCAACATGAGACCTTGTCTCTACAAAAAATTAGCCAGGCATGGTAGTGCATGTCTGTAGTTTCAGCTACTTCTGGAGGCTGAGGTGGAAGGATTGTCTGAGCCTAGAAGGTCAAGGCTGTGGTGAGTCATGATTGTGCCACTGCACTCCAACCTGGACAACAGAGTATGACCCTAACTCAAAAAAAAAAAAAAAAAAAAAAGTTACTATGAGTACACTGCTTATGTTGTCTCTTTTACCTCCCAGACATAGCCCAATGTAAGGAATAGAATAGGTGCCAATAAATATTTCTTGTTGGATTGAACTAAAACCAAACTTTCGATTACTCAGCGTCTTCTGCCAGGACACAGTGATGCCATCAGCCCCGAGTGACATGAGCAGATTGCCCCATCACTGAAGGGGCTCAGACTGCTGATTTGTAAATGCCATGTGTCTGTTTTTGGTTCTATTTGATCTACCTTCTTTCCTATGACCAGCCATCTTATTAATGGCTGCGTTGCAAGAGTACAGAGAAATAGATGCTGCAGCCTGTTAGGATTATGAGTAAATCAAGAGCATGGTGCTCTTCTCCGGACCCTTGCTAATAGGGTGGCAAGTCTTTACTTCCCGTTGGCTGTTTATTGATCAGAGAGTCACACACAGCCTCTCACTTGTCCTTTCAGCAGCTCTTAACAAACAAGGAAGGTGGAGTCAAAAAGGAGGAAACTTATCCAAGGTCACTACATCAGTGTGGAGATCAGAATTCTAGCCTCAGGTCTAGCTCGGGTCTACACTTGTCCTTTCCTCTGTGCCATCATGTCCACCAGCTTTTGCAGAAAGTGACTGTTCTGTCTTCTCTCTCTCTCTCAGGGACCTTGGTGAATTTTATCATGGTTATTTAAGGAACCTCACCTAGAAGTCCCAGCTCACAGTTCCCCATCAACGGGAAGGCTTGGACTCCAAGATGATTATAAAGGAATATCGGATTCCTCTGCCGATGACCGTGGAGGAGTACCGCATCGCCCAGTTGTACATGATACAGGTGGGCTGTGGGATAAGGATGGGCCACACTGGCCATGTGGGGGTTGGGCAGAGTTGTGGGCTTCACAGCAGCGTCTGCCCTGATAAATGTCTGAATTGCACTGGACTTCTGTCTCCTGGGCATGATGCCAGGCATGCAGAGACACACTGTGGGCATGTGACACTGGGTTACTGTGCTAGCACTGTGTCTCCAGCATCTACAATACCAACACTCTTCCTTGCATTCAGCACCCATCATATCACTGGTCCAGATGTTATCCCCATGTCTCAGTCAGCTCAGATCACCATCACATAATACTGCAGACTGGGGGCTTAAACCACAGGAACTCATTTCCTCGCAGTTCAAGGGCCAGAGGCCCAGATCAAGATCTAGCTGATTCCATTTCTGGTGAGAGCTCTCTTCCTGGCTTGTACTCAGCCACCTTCCTCCTGTGTCCTCATATGGCAGAGAGAGACTGAGCTCTGGCATATTTTTCTCTCTTTTTCTATTTGCATAAATTTATGGGATACAAACATACCCTATGGATTTTGTTGCTTGCATACATTGCATAGTGGCGAAATCAGGGCTTTTAGAGCATTCATCACTTAAGTAATGTACATTGCATTCATTAAGTAATCTCTCATTAGCCACTCTTCCTATTTTTCTAAGGAAACTGATCCAATCTTGAGAGTACCACCCATATGACCTCATCTAACCTTAATTACCTTCCAAAGACCCCATCTCCAAATACCATCACATTGGAGGTTAGGGTTTCAACAGAGAAACTTGAGGGGGACACAGCCATTCAGTCCATTACACTCCATTTGACAGAAAGAGGTAAGGCCCAGATAAGTTAAATGACTTGCCCAGGAGCATACAGCCTGTCTCCTGGCTCCCAGGTTCATGCTTTCCTTACTACCTGGCTGCCTGCAACACAGCAGTATCAGATATGTGGCTACTTTACAGAGCCACAAATGAGTCTGAGGATGACAGGTTCCTGTGATGAACCAGAGAATATCACCTGCTCCTAGAAGACATTACCAGTCTCCCTACTCAGTGCCTGACTAACCTAGAACACAAGATAAGGAGCCCCAGGATCCAGTTGCCTCTGACCCAGCTGCCAGATGGGACCACTGCTCCTACTTACTGGGATCCTTGCTCTTCAGAGGTTCCCACCACAGCTCCCCTGCCAGCCTCCTACTCATCCTCAATACCTGTATGACCTGGCCCGGCCCAGCAGCTTTCCTCTGACCAAGGGTCTCAAGGCCTCCCACACTGATTACAAACCTGCGCTCAGCCTGACTTTGGCTCCTCTGGGCATATCGGTGCCTTGGTCCTTGCTGCCCAGTGGGCCTGCCTCCCTCCAGCTTCTTGCGGTGCAGCCCTCTAATCACAGCATCACATGGAACCATTGGTAAGGGGACAGTCTGACAGACAGGACCTTTACCTCCCTTTCTTGGGTTTGTCCGGCAGGCTCCCACCTTCCTTCCACCCAGGTCAGGGAGGTGGTCGTGAGCAGATCCAGGAGCCCCAGCTCCCTTCTGGGAGGAGCTTGAGGAGCCACGAGGGTTAGGCCAGGCTCTCCCGTATGGGAGGCTTGGCTGGGAAGAGAACAGAAGGCGAACCCAGCCTCTCTGAGGGGCTGTTTTGCTCTGAGCTGCTTCAGAAGGACCACTCAATTCCCTCTTGAACCACTTACCCCTTAATTATTTCTGGAGAGTGGAGAGAGAGGAAGAGGCTTAAATCAGCCCCCCATCTCTGAGCACTCTGGAAATAGCTCAGCCCGTTTTAAGGGCCAGGCTGAGCTGCTAAAGCTGCCATTGTCTGACAGCTTCTCAGTTTCCGCCCACTCCACCATGAGCCCAGACTGTGGCAGGCAACCCCTCAGCTTCACTTGCCCTCCTGAGTAGATGGACAGTCAGGATCTGTGAAGACCGACCTCTGGCCTCTAGAAGATTCCAAAGATTTTCTGGCACATAGAATCACCTCTGGGCTCCTCCAAACACCTGCCACCCCCACCCCCTCTTTCGAACTTTTTTGAACATCTGTCCTTATGCCTCCAATGAGTGTAATTGATAAGCATCCTACAGTCCCCTGTGTGATGCTCAGACCTTCCTCCACTCTGCCAGCCCAGGCCCAATCCATCAAGCTGCCACATGCAGTGTCTTTTGCTAGAGTAGAATAGAGCCATCTCCTGCCTTGCAGATCATAAGTGTTAACACTCTTAAGGCCCTGAGAGTCAGCGCAGCCTGTAAGTGCTGGCTAGAGTCATTTTTTGCAGCTCTGAGCTTCTGGGGTCTTTCCCTATGCTCCTTCCACATGAGCAAGTATGTGTGCACACGTCTGCTTTTCTGTTTAAATAGAAAAATGAAACCAGCCAGGTTTTGCCAGGAAAGGTGCTTCTGTGGCAAATACTAGAAAGCTTGGAGGGGAGGTTGGGAATGTGGTTATTGGGATTCCCTGCTCAGGTCGACTGGCTGGGCAGCCCAAGGCTTGGGGGTCATGGATGGTTTGGTGATGGGTGGGGGGTCTGCTGCACATCCCAGGTGCTGGTCCACCTGTACCTGTGTCTTTGGTGTGTGTTGTCTCTAGCCTGAGGACCAATTATTGTGTCTGGGGTGCTGCTGCCCTCATGTTGTTATCAGGGAGCCCACAGGTTTCTGCTAGAGCCACCACCTGGAAAGTTTCCCATGCCCTTAAGGCCCCTGCCAGCCAGCTCCACCCCAGCTGAGTCTTTGATAGGTAGACACATGCCTGGATTATGGTCACCATCCCTCAACCCCCAGCACCCAGTCCCAGCTCCAACAAAATGAGCCACAGGGCCGGGCATGGTGACTCATGCCTGTAATCCCAGCACTTCAGGAGGCCAAGGCAGGAAGATTGCTTGAGCCTAGGAGTTTGAGACCAGCCTGGGCAACATGGAGAGACCCTGTCTCCAAAAAAAGGAAAAATTAGCCTGGTGTGGTTCATCCCTATAGTCCCAGCTACTCAAGAGGCTGAGGCAGGAAGATTGCTTGAGCCCAGGAATTTGAGGCTACAGTGAACTATGATCACACCATTGCACTCTAGCCTGGGCAACAGAGGGAAATCCTATCCAAAAACAAACAAAAAATGAGCTTTGAGACATTGCTAGGCCCATTGGTCATGTACTGTCTGAGGGGTAAGGTCTTAGCCTGCCCAGCATCTGCATGAATGGGGCATGGGCTGTTGGCTCTTTATGGAATTTGGAAGAAATTCTGTTGGGACAGGGGACTTTGGGCCTCTTTGATTGGGTGTTGTTTTGGTTTCATTGAAAAGAAATTCACATAACGTAAACTCAACCATTTTAAGTGCACAATTCAATGGCATTTAGTATTTTCACAGTGTTGTGCAACCACCACCACTATTTAGTTCCAAACACCTTTATCACCCCAGAAAGAAACCCCATACCCATTAAAGTTATTCCCCATTCCCCTCCCCAGCTCCTGGCAATCACTAGTTTACTATTTATCTCTATGGTTTTGCCTGTTCTGGACATTTCATATAAGTGGACTTGTGCAACATGTGGCCTTTTGTATCTGGCTTCTTTTGCTCAGCATCATGTTTTCAAGGTTCATCCACATAGTAGCATATGTCAGTGCTTCATTCCCTTTCATGGCTGAATCATATTTTATCAGATGCATATGCCACATTTTGCTTATTCAGTCGTCTACTGATAGAAATTTGGGTTGACATTAGCATACAAGTATCTGTTTAAATCTCTGTTCTCAATGCTTCTGGGTCCACACCTGGGAAGGGAATTGCTGGGTCACATGGTGATTCCATGTTTGACATCTGGAGGAGCTGCCAGACTGTTTTCCACAGAGGCTGCACCATTTCACAGCCCAAGGATTTATGAAGGTTCCAATTTCTCCACATCCTTATCAACACTTATTCTTTTTTTTTTAAATTAATGCCACCCTAGTGGGTGTGTTTTGAAATAGAAGACTCTCCAGGTGATCTCCACCTTTTAGACCAACCCACAATGTGCTGTGTCCTTCTTCATGGCTTTTCTGATCTCCATGGGCAGCGTGAAGTGATTTCTTTCTTGGAATCCTTGCAGCTTTGCAGTGGTCCCTCACCTGGGCACTTAGTGCTTTCCACCTCTGGTTATCTGTCTCTGTCACCTGCCAGACAGTGAACCTCTCAGGACAGAGCCTGGGACAGTGTTTTGTCCAGCCCCTGGCTGGTGTCCTCTTCGGTGCATGTGGGTTGCTGCTTCTCCCTCCCTCTTCCACAGCCCTGGTACATGCACATGCATAGGTATGTACAATATAAGGCACATGCAGACACATGCACACTAGACCCATATACATGCATGTACACCCAGATACAGAGACACATGCAAGCACACATGCACCTATGCAGATACACACACACTCTCACACCCCACTTCTCATCAGTACGAGAGAGGTGCACAGACCATGCAACCCAACCGGGTAGTGCACCTCTCTCAACTACTTTCGATGCCCCTTCTGAAGCCATCTCCCAGCCCTTCCTCATGGCCCACTCTGGTGGGAAGGCAGGGGAGGGATGAATCTCCTTGAGGAAAAGGCATTGTAACTGGTTGTAAGCAGATTACCCATGACTTAAACATGTTTACAGTCAGGGACCCAGAGCTGATGTCTGCAAGCCCCAGCTGGGAGTTGAGGTGTGGTCTGTTTCTAGTCAACAACAGAGCTGAGAAATGTGGTCCTATTGGAGAAAGTATGGACTTTTAGGGCCAGATTCACCCTAGTTTGAGTTAGCTCTGCCTTTGAGAACTCTCATAGAGCTTCAGTTTCCCATTTTACATATGGAGAAATTGAGACCCACAGAGTCAGGGTTGGAACTCAGGTCCACAGCTCCCAAATGCCTCTCTGGGATACCTAGTAGGCCTGGGAGATCTGCTGCCAGTCTCAGAGGTGAGGGTGCTGTGGCAGGCGGGGGTGGAGTTGAGGACAGGAGAAGACCAGGTGGTACCGTGTCTGGATTGGGAGCAAGGCAGCATTCTGGAGGAATCTCTCCTCTCATCCTTCAGCCTCCCCCGAGAGGATCATGGTGGAAGTCCTATGCACTGTGGGTGCCAGGCCTGAGGGCAGAGCAGATGAACAGGAGAGACAAGGCTCAGGCTGCCACTTGAGGACTGGAACCCTGTGCACAGACCTGTGCCCCTCCTGTCATCAAGACCCGACCATCAGCTCAATTTCCCTCTGCTAAGTAAGCTCTTATCCCTCCCACAGGGCTGGCGTGAAAGCCCTTTCTTTGGGCAGCCTCCTCTGCTGCTCTGGGGCCTGGGGCTCTTGTCATTGTGGGGTGATGGATTCATGGGTGTGAGCGTATATCGGAATCACCAGCTGTTCCTTTACATGTGCACGGTTTATTGTGTATCAGACATACCTCAATAATGCTGTTAAAAAGTAAGTTAAATTTGCCAGACTCTTCTGTGCCCTGCCTGTGCCAAGGGCTAGGTTACAGAAGTGAATGAGAGTGCTTCCTACTCTCTAGGGAGATGGGGATGGATGCAGCCAGCTGAAATCCCAGGAGGCAGGGAAGAGTTCCACACAGACTCCAAGAGCACACGGTCTGCACTGGCCTCACAAGATGGACAGGCCATCAGGAAGGCTGCTGCATTTTGTGGAATGAAAAGTAGGAGACCTTAGCTCATTATTCCCCATGTATGCTGCCTGCCAGCTCAGACCAACTGGCCCCCTAGAAGGTTGTGAAAAAGTTGGGCTGAGTTCACGTGTCAAAGTGTTGGACATGCTTGGACAACACTCAATATGTGTGGGGTTAAGGGTTATAAAACAGAATCGCTGGCCTGGGAGAGAGCCATCCATTCCAGAAGGTGTTACACAAATGTCTGCCACTCAGGGTGGGATGGAGGTGGCCCAACCAGGACCCTGGACAGCTCTGGGAGCTGCTGCTTTCAGGAGCTTCTTGGTCTTTGCATCCTTGCTGGAGGAGCTGGGCCTGTCTCTGCTGACTAACTGTGACCGTCTCAGCGGGAAGCACTGTGGCTGCTTCCAGGAATGGTAGGCAGGGACAAGTAGGTGGCTTCCTGTGTGGGCAGAGCTCAGCGATTCCAGAAGAGCTTGCTCCTAAGTGGCATGACTGAACCGTGGCTGTGCCAGGCAAGACCTGCCCTCCTCAAATACCATCGCTGGTGGGAAGCCAAGGGTCAGTCTGGGAAGGGCTCCAAGGCTCTTGGTGACAGTTGGGACTAGAATCCATTTCTTCATTCAGTCCATCTTTACTGAGCTTCTACTGTGCAGACACCAAAGTGCTGTGTGGGGCACAGGCTCAGGGACCATCTGGGTCCCAGTGACTCTACCACTAATAACTGCAGTCCTTGCACCCCTGCATGGTCCACCATGTCCATCTCCAGGGAGTAATTATCCATAACCATCACCAGGTGACAGTGGTGGCCTGGGCACCCAGAACCTGGAATACATCACCTGCCTTAATCTTGACAACACTGCAGCGTTGGTGGTATTCATCCCTATCTTACAGATGAGAGCTCAAGGCTCAGAGATGTCAAGAACTTGCCCAAGGATGCACAGCTGGCCTGGTGAAGCCAGTCTGTCCTGCAACGCGATGGGCTGCCTTTTTCACATTGCTTGGAGTGGAGTGCTTTGAGATCGCCTAATCCACCATCTCTCACCATCCCTGAGGTCCTAGCTGTTGAGGATTGGAGCAGAGACACCCTCCACTCCCATCTGACTCTGAAGCCTGTGTTCTCCCTTACACAGCTCTGCCCCCCACACTCAGATACTAATACGTACATAAACAGCACGAGGTTACTTGCAGGCAACAAGGCCAGGAGTGCTGGGGTCAGCCTGAGGAGTCACCACACGCTAGAGAAAGTGCTGGCCACTGAAGGCCTATGTGACTGAAGGTTGGGCAGGAGGTGGTGAGGACCCTGCCGAGAGGTGAGGGGCTCGCCTGTTGGGCAGGTGGGGACTCTCAGGGTGGTGCCTCTGTTTTCCAGCAGGAAGGCTGAGGCTCACTCTCAGGAGGCTGCCGTGGGTACTTACCCAGCTGGTGACTATGTTCCCCCAAATCAACATCCATCCACAGCCTCAGAACGTAACCTTATTTGGAATAGGGTCTTTGGAGATGTAATTAGTCAAAGAACTTGAGATCATCCTAGATTTAGGATGGACCCTGAATGAATGACTATTGTCCCTTATAAAAAGAGGAGAGGACAGAGACAAAGGGAGGTTGGGGCAGAGATTGCCATGATGCTGCCACAGGCCAAGGAATGCTGAGAGCCAGCACAAGCTGGGAGAGGCAGAAAGGACCCTCTCTAGAACCTCTGGAGGGAGTTGCTGGGTAGGCATGCTGGCTGTCCCAGGAAAGGCCTGAGGACGATGCAGGTCACCTGAGTATGCAGGGGCTTCTGTGCAGCACCCAGTGCCCTGGGGTGGAAGGGGCCCTCCTGGCTCCTGTCTTATCTCCATCCTTGGCTACTGGAAGGTAGGGCACCCCACCGCTGCCCTCAGAGACTCCTGCAGGCAGCCCTGGCCCCTCTGCCTGCACACCTTCTCACTCAGTCTGCTGCATCCCAAGGGCATTGCTTCCTGGTGCTGCCAGAACAAAGAACCACAAACTGTGTATCTTGAAACAGCAGAAATGCATTCTTTCACAGTTCTGGAGGCCAGAAGCTGAAGATGAGGTATCACAGGTCTGCATTTCCTCCAAAGGCTCTAAGGGCAGATCCTTCCTTGTCTCTTCCAGCTTCTGGTGGCTCCAAGAAACTCAAGTCCTTCCTTGGCTTATGGCCACATCACTCCAATTACATCTGCAAGGACTGTTTCCCAATGAGATCACATTTTTAGGTTCTGGATGGACATAAATTTTAAGGGGGACATTTGAACCCATTGCACCAGGGCTTGGGCAGATAGGTGGCCCTGTCTCCACTTACAGTTTAGAACTGAGACCAGAGAAAAGTGACTTGTCCAGGATGAGATGGAGTTGGTCACAGAGTTGGGACTAGAATTCATTTATTTGTTCAGTAAGTATTTATCAAGACCTTCCTTGTGCTGAGGTTTTATCCTTAGGTGCTAGCAGGTCCTAGAATGAAACAGGTCTAAGTAAGTTCAAGGCCTGGCTCTGCCATTTAGTAACTGCGACCGTGGACAAGTCACCACCTCTCATAGCCTTGATTTTCTCATCTGTGAATTGGGGATAAAATTATTACACCTTTCCCAAGGGGTTGTTGCAGTAACTAAAGGTAAATGTACCTGCTGCGCACTTAGCACAGCACAAATAAATGAAGCTTCTGGAAGAGGCAAGAGCTTAGAAAGTGTCCAGGAAGTGCTAGCTATTTTCTCTATGAATCTGATCCACATTCTAGCAGCTCTTTTAAAGTGGGAAGGATGATACATGCCTGCTCTGACCTCACCTGTGGCCTCCAGGGTCTTGTCCTCTTTTTTTTTTTTTTTTTGAGTACGGGTCTCACTCTGTCACCCAGGCTGGAGAGCAGTAGCACAATCATAGCTCACCACAGCCTCAACTTTCTGGGCTCAGGTGATTCTCTTACCTCAGCCTCCCAAGTAGCTGGGACTACAGGTATGTGCCACTATAACCGGCTAATTTTTTTACTTTTTGTAGAGACAAAGTCTTCCTATATTGCCCAGGCTGGTCTCTCTCTCTCTCTCTCTCTTTTCTTAGAGGCAAGGTCTTCCTGTGTTGCCCAGACTGGTCTCAAAGTTCTGACCTCAAGTGATTCTCGCACCTCTGCCTCCCAAAGTGCTGTTACCATGGAAACAGATGCTAGGCTTAATTTAAGTCACCAGTACCACAAAACCTGCCACCCAGGTTTTGGACATCGAGAAGGACATTTTTGGCAAGAGATGCTTAGAGGTGACCCAGGTGCCATCTCTCTCACACAGTGCCACTGCAGCCCCTTCCTGCTTGCCACAGTTGATCTTAGTGAGTACAAGAGACAGGATTGGTTTCTGCTTGTTTGTTTTGTTTTATAACAGCTTTGTTGAGATATAAATCACATACCACATGACTCACCCATTTAAGTGCACAGTTCAGTGGTTTTTAGCATATTCAGAGTTGTGCAGCCATCACCACAATCAATTTTAGAACATTTCCGTTGGGGCGGGGGGGGGGGGGGGGGGGGGGGCGCGGGGGGGGGCGGCTGGGGGGGGGGGGGGAGCGGGCGGCGGGGGGC
>CAUYQG010184949.1:0-34007 GCA_963574415.1 Tarsius wallacei
GGGCGGGGCTCGGTGGCTCACCCTGTAATCCCAGCACTTTGGGAGGCCGAGGTGAGTGGATTGCCTGAGCCTGCGGGTTCGAGACCCGCCTGGGCAACTTGGCGAGACCTCATCTCTACAATAAATCAAAAATTAGCCGGGTGTGGTAGCGCGTGCCTGTAGTTCCAGCTACTTGGAAGGCTGAGGCGGAAGGATCATCGGAGCCCAGCAGGTCGATCGAGGCTGCAGTGGCCGGGAGTGGCCACGGCACTCCAGTCTGGGTGACATAGTGAGACTCAGACTCAAAAAAAAAAAAAAAATTAACAAAATCAATGTAACTTACCATATTAACAGACTAAATAGAAAAACCATCTGATCACCTCAGCAGATGCAAAAAAAAAAAAGCATTTGGCAAACTGCAACATCTATACCGAATAAAACCTTGGAATGAGGGAACTTCCTCAAACTGATAAAGGGCATCTATGAAAAACCTACAGCTAATATCATACTTAAAGGTGAAAGACTGAGTTCTGTCCCCCATACCTTGCACCATAAAAACTGGATTATAAATCTAAATGTAAAACCTAAAACAATAACATTTCTAAGAGAAAACATAGGAGAAAGTCTTTGAGATCTTGTGTCAGGCTGGGATATCTTAACCTTTTGGGCTTGTTCTTTGTTGTAGGGGGCTATCTTGTCAATTTAAGAATTTAGTAGCATCCTTGGTCTTTATCCACTAGATACCAGTAGCATCACAGTTGTGACAACCAAAATGTCTACAAACATTGCCAAGTGCCCTTTAGTTATAAAATCAGTCTAAGTTGAGAACTAACACATTAGGCAAACATTTTTGAGGCATAATACCAAAAACGTGATCCGTTAAAAAATCGTATGTTGAATTTCACCAAAATTCAGAACTTTTCATCAAGCCACAGATTGAAAGAAAATACCTGCAAATCATATCTGGCAAAGGACTTGTATCCAGAATATATAAAGAGCACTTACAATTTAATAAGAAAACAAACTTTTTTTTTTAGCTTATACACAACAGAAAATGATTTTTCTGTTTTGAAGGCTGGGAAGTCTATGATCAAGGCACTTAGCAAATTTGGTGTCAAGTGAGGGACCACTTCCTAGTTCATAAATGACACCTTCTCACTGTGCTCTTAAAGGGAAGAGGCAAGCTAACTTCTGTTATAAGGGCACTAATCCCATTTGTGAGAGCTCCACCCTCATCATCTAATCACCTGCCAAAGGCCCCACCTCCTAATACCTTCACCTTGAGGGTTAGGATTTCAGTGACTTTTGGAGAGACAAATTCAGCTCACCATAGCACATGCTGAGTTGGTTAGGCCTCCTCACAAGGGTCATTTTTATGCCAGGACTCAAGGCTGAAGGAGCACTCCTTAACTGGGCTACTCTTGGCAGTGGCAGCAGAGGAAAAAAGACATGGTGGACCATAAACTGGTTCTGAAATTTCTGAAACTTCTGCATGGAAGTGACATTTACCCCTTCTGCCCATACTGCATCAGTTGAGCAAGTCTCATGGTCACTCTTCAATTCAACAGTTGCAGCCCTGTATAATCCTCTCACAGGGAGGGGCACTGCAGGGAGTGGGAAGCCAGAATATTTAGCAAAGGTAAGACAATCTGTCCCAACTTACTAATGGAGCTGCAATTGATTTTGATAGGCTTCAAATTTATGAATTTGGGTCTTGCCTCATATACTGCTCAGATTTGCCTATGGATGTTTAGGTTTGTTTTTGTCAGTTTTGATAAACCAGTGTATTGCCTAAAATAACAACATACACTTAGGACTACTAAAAAACATGTTCATTACTGAAATTCCTGGAGAAAAAATAACTTTGTTCTTGCATGTCTAAAGTCTCTAGCACCAAGGCTTTTTTCCCTCCCTATTAGAATAATTGTTTTTGTAATGTAAGTGTACTTACCGTATAATTCCATTTATATAAAATTCTGGAAAATGCAAACTAACCTAAAGTTACAGAAACAGATCAGAGGTTGCGTTTGGAAGGGGGCAAGAGAGAGGGATTACAAAGGAACAGGAGGAAATTTTTTGGGGTGACGGGTATGTTCATTATCTTGGTTGTGGTGATGGTTTCATGGCAAAATTAACCCCAGCACTTTAGAAGCAGAGGCAAGAGGACTGACTTCCTAAGCCCAGGGGTTTGAGACCAGTTTGGGTAACTTGGTGAGACCTTGTCTCAACAATAAATATATATTAGCCAGGCATGGTGGCACATGCCTGTGGTTCCAGCTACTTGGAAGGCTGAGGCAGATCGCCTGAGTCCAGTAGGTTGAGGCTGCAGTACAGCCTGAGTGACAGAGTAAAACTCCAACTCAAAAAATAATAATAATTTTTAAAAAAGGTGCTCACCATCATTAGTCAAGAGAGACCTATAAATTAAAATCTCATTGAGATATCACTACGCATTTATTAGGATGTCAAAAATTAGAAGGACTGAACATGCCAGGTGCTGGCAAAGATACGAACAGCTGGAACTCTCATACAGATGATGGGAATATAAAATAGTATATCTATTTTGGAAAAACAGTTTGGAAGTTTCTTAAAAAGCATATACCTAACATATGATTCATATTCCTTCCTTCCTCAGTATTTACCCAACATAAAGCTTATGTCCATCCAAATAACTGTACACAAATGCACACAGGCGCTTCACATGTAATAGCTCAAACTGGAAACAACCCCATTGTCCACCAAAAGGTGATTGTATCCACAAATTAGGGTCATATCCCTACAATGGAGTACTATACCACAATAAAAAAGAATAAATTATTGATCCATGCAATACAGAAAACTCTCAAAATAACTGTACTGAGTAATTCCATTTATATAAAATTCTGGAAAGTGCAAACTAACCTAAAAGTTACAGAAACAGATCAGAGGTTGCCTTTGGAAGGGGGCAGGAGGGAGGTATTACAAAGGAACAGGAGGAAACTTTTTGGGGTGACGGGTATGTTCATTATCTTGGTTGTGGTGATGGTTTCATGGCAAAATTAATCAAATTGTACACTTTAAATATGTGCAGTTTAATGTATGTCAACTATACCTCAATAAATCTGTTTTAAAAAACTCACGATTTCTAATAATTCTAATAATCTGATTGTATTTGCTGACATCTTTTATTAAATTTATCACTTGCAAAATTGGCTATTGTAATTCTGAGAAAACAAATTAGTATTTATCTAAAATCTTTATGAAGCTAAAATTCAACGTTGCCTCTTATAAAGAACGACACTAGTATCCATGAAAACAGTTGAAGGGAATTATCAGACATATCTTAAGGCTTTGGCTGATCTGAATCCTCCCTTTGTTGCTATTATCTGTTAATCTTGTTTTACTCTAAGATCCTAGTGTCTTGTGCATGGTATTTTTTTGTGTGCCTACATAGGAGGCCGAGATTCCTCCTCTCCTCTACCTCCACTCCTAGCTAGGACTCAAGTGATAATGAGGAAAGGAACTTAACCTGCAAACTTTGGAACAAATTCTAGGATACTAGAATTGAGGATAAAAACCAAATAAATAAAGACATTTAAAATCTTAAGCAGCTCTAAAACTTGAATATATGAATTTGGTATCACAACATAGTAACCTTGAATATTATAGTTAGTAGGAAGAGGATAAAGTTTGTTCAATATGTTTTCATATTAGACAAAAGAAATTCACCTGATTTAGAAATACCATGAACTTATAACCTTTAAAGCAAAAAGTTATTTTCTGCTTTTATTACAATGATTTCAGTAGTCTCTTTTCCAGCTCCGTTTTGTCCAGCTCCAGTAATCATGTGAAACAGTTGAACACATGCCCTTAGAACCCAGGTATATTAGTCCATTTTGCATTACTATAAAGAAATACCTGAGGCTGGATAATTTTTAAAGGAAAGAGGTTTATTGGCTCATGGTTCTGCATGGCACTGGCATCTGCTCAGTTTCTGGAAAGTCTATCTCATGGCAGAAGACAAGAAAGCCAGTGTGTCACATAGTGAGACCAGGAACAAGAGAGAAGGTGCCAGGCTTTCAAAAACAACCAACTGTTGCATGAGTAGAGTGAGAACTCAATCGTTACTATTACAGAATGCCATGAAGCCATTCATGAGAGATCCACTCCCATGATCCTTTTACTTCCCACCAGGTCCTATCTCCAACATCAGGGATCACGTTTCAACATGCGATTTGGAGGGGACAACCTCCACACCGTATCACCAGGTTTGTTCCCAAATGTTAGTCTCTGTTAAAGGAATCAAGGTTCTTTGGTGAGCAATGTATTCCATGTTTGAGAAAGAATAACTCAAGCTGAGTTTTGGGGTATCTTAACTATTATCACAAAGAATGTTTCTGGAGTTTCTAGGGAAGGGGAGTTGTTAAAAAGAGCCTGACTTGACAAGAGGGCTGCTAGGCGCAAGTAGAAATAATATGAGTATCAACTAGAAATGATTACATACCCACCATAAATACTAAGAGAAAAAGAGACTAACAACCACAAATGTTGGAGAAAATGTGGAGCCAATGGGAGTCTCACACATTGTTGCAGGCATGTAAAATGGTACACTCCTTTGGAAAAAATGTCTGGCATTTTCTTATTAAACAAAACATATACCTCCCAAGAACCCAAAAAGTCCACTCCTAGATATTTACTCAAAAGAAATAAAGACATATGTTCCCAAAAAATTTGTACAAGAATTTTCATAGTAGCTTTATTCATATAGTAAAAAAAAAAAAAAAAAAAAGAAAGAAAGCAGAAACGGCCCAGCAACAGGAAGATGGAAAAACAAGTCATGATATATTGATACAAAAGAATACTCAGCAATAAAAACAAATGAACCGCTGATACATGCAACAACATGAATAAATCTCAAAAATATTATGCTGAGTGAAAGAAATTTCATTATGCTTTGTATGATTTCACTTATATGCAGTTTTAAAATAGGCAACTGTAATCTGGGATACAAAAAAATGAGTACAGTAGTTATACCTGAGGGGTGGGAAGGGGATAGACTGGGAAGGGGTGTTAGAAAACTTTCTGAGGACAGTTGCAATGCTCTAAATTTTGAAATTGCTTGGGTTACTCAAGTGTATACATTTACAAAACTCAGCAAATTGATACTTACTGATTTGTGCATTTTATCTCATATAAATATTAGGTCAAAAAATTAAAAAACTACATAAGTATTAAATTCTAGCTAATGATATTGCAGCTGACGTATTTGGGGAAGCATACTGCAGTTCATCTCAAAATGCATTGAAAAGTAAGCTGGAAGCTGGGCTTGGTGGCTGTAATCCCGCGCTTTGGGAGGCTGAGGTGAGTGTATTGCCTGAGCCCGCGGGTTTGAGACCCGCCTGGGCAACTTGGCGAGACCTCATCTCTACAATAAATAAAAAAAAATTAGCCAGGTATGGTAGTGCGTGCCTGTAGTTCCAGCTACTTGGAAGCTACTCGGAAGGATCGCCAGAGCCCAGCAGGTCGAGGCTGCAGTGGCCGCTCCCGGTCTGGGTGACAGAGTGAGACTCCAACTCAAAAAAAAAAAAAAAAATAGAGTACAATATAGATCCCATGTGCTCGGCATTTGGGTATTCATTATAAAATTCTTTCTATTTTACTGTATATTTAAAATTTCTTCATAGGCCGGTCTCAGTGGCTCACCTATAATTCCAGCACTTTGGGAGGTTGAGGCAAGTGGATTGCCTGAGCCCACGGATTCGAGACCAGCCTGGGCAACTTGGTGAGACCTTGTCTCTACAATAAACCAAAAATTAGCCGGGCATGGTAGTACACGCCTGTAGTTCTGGCTACTTGGAAGGCTGAGGCGGAAGGATTGCAGGAGCCCAGCAGGTCAACGCTGGGGTGGCCGTGAGTGTGCCACTGCACTTCAGCCTGGGTGACAGAGTGAGACTTCAACTCAAAAAAAACCTTTTTTCATAATAAAATGATAGGGAAAAGACCTCAGTTTGTTGTATCTTTCTATTATATATCCTTTGCTTGAACTAAATTATTCTATAGCAACAAGGGGGCCAAAAATTAGCCCCTGAATTTTCCCTAGGATTCTAAAAGGCAGATATATGTCAACATGGTAAAGAGAAGAAAATATAAAATTATTGAAAAGAGAGTTATACTAAGATCAATTACTAATACTAGAGTTTATTATCACCACAAACAAAATGAAAGTATCATTTTTTAAACAACTTCCAACCATTGAATGAAGAACTACCTTTTTGTCATTCTGTGTGAATTGTGTCTTATCCAAAGTTTGTACAAATGTATATATTCAATCATTAAAAAGAGTTAGAATAAAAACTATAAAAAAATTTATTAAGTATTTTCCTGTGTACCCAATAATTGTTGGTACGCTAAATATGGAATAAAATAATATGTGTTGCCTCTTGAGACCTTTGGAGGAAATATGGCATAAGTTTGTATCAAATCAATCTGGATGTATTTCCCATCTCTACACTTATTAGTTGGTGGACCTTGGACAAATTAACTTCTGTAAGCTTCACTTTCTTCACTTGTACAACAGGGAAAGATAATCATAGCTCATATTTCATACGGTAATTCTGAATATTAAATGAAACAACCCATTTTACATGTCCTGCATCACAGTGACTGGCAGACAAAAATACTCAATAAATAAATTATTTATAAAAAATAAATGTGTGTAAGACACAAAACATTCAACTGGTAGAAGAACGTAGAGTGTCTTAATTTGTCTAAATAGAACAATACCATCTTCTCACTAGGTAATACAAATAGAAAATGTGATGGGATTTGTCTTCTCTTAGACTTGCAAGAAACATTGTAGAAAATCAAATAACAATAAACTTGCTGCATTGATACAGTGAGACTATAGAAACTTAGATCAAAGATTACAATGCAGAAATGCACCTCTTTTCAGCTTAATGTCTGTTCTGGCTGGGAGAAGCTACTCTGCTTCACCAGGGCTTGCCAGAAACACTCATGCAAATCACCCATAATGTTTTGTAACTGTCAAGTAGGTAAGCACATGGCTAGTGTTTCTAAAACAGGTGAAGAGGGGGTTTAGAGTGGGGCAGGAAGATATTAACCACCACTTCCCCTCAACCATAAGAGAATGGCAAGAATGTCTGGCAGGTGGCAGAATAAGCAGTTGTGCGACACTGCAGGGTGCTGGGAAGTCCATAGCATGCTGGCTCCACTGTCTCCTGCTATGTGTGGTATCTATGTTTCCCAGACTCTTTGCTATCTTCTGTTATCTTTTGGCATCTTTTCATCAACCATCTAGTTAACAGTCATGCAGCCTACATTCCCACATTCTGTTACAATTGGCTGAAACTAAGCAGTAGCAGCTAATCCTTTTAGTTGGGGTATAGCTCTCCTGTTTATTACACTGTTCACAACTCCCTACTGTCTTTCATACTAGGGATATTTCCTGCCTGGTCTGTATAGCATTTAGACCCTCGCCTAGTTAGATTTTGGCACTGGTGACATGTTGGGAATTCCTTAGTGGTCAGTTCATATCTGGACTAGAAGTAATCCACCTCTTTCCCCACCAAAAAAGCAGCCAGGAATCTAAGATATTTCTCAAATGCCTTTCTGAGTAGATGAGTTCCTTTCTATTATTTCATCAAAAGAAGGTGATGATTTAAAGGTGAAGGAGAAACTTAACAATCACCTTTAAAAAAAAAATCTTAGGCTGGGCATGGTGGCTCACGCCTGTGATCCCAGAACTTTGGGAGCAAAGGTGAGAGGATTGCCTGAACCTAAGGGTTTGAGACCAGCCTGGATAACTTCGAGACCCCATCTCTACAATAAATCAAAAAAATTAGCTGGGCATGGTGGCATGTACCTGTGGTTCCAGCTATTTGGAAGGTTGAGGTGGAAGGATTGCCTGAGCCCAGCAGGTCAAGGCTATGGTGGCCATGAACGTGCCACTGCACTCCAGCCTGGACGAGTGAGACTCTGACTCAAACAAACAAAAAAAAATCTGACAGTACTGAAGTCTAAAATCTAATTCCTATTCTGAAACACTCTTTGAAATGGAGAGTGAACATTCTGCTTTTACATAGCACTGCATCTGCTTTGAAACCCACACAACATTGGTTTCTTTCCTTTCTCTGGTACTTTCACTGTTCTCTTACTGTTCTTGTTTTTCAAGATGTAAAACTAGACTGCTTAGATATAGCTAGGGTCTAACTCAGGGGTTCCCCAAATCTCTGGCTGCATACCAGTACCAGTCCATGGCCTGTTAAGAACTGGGCTGCAAGGCAGGAGGTGAGTGGAGCAAGTGAGTTCCGACTTCTGTCTGATCAGTGGTGGCATTAGATTCTCACAGGAGCTTGAACCCTATTGTGAACTGTGCATGCGAGAGATCTACGTTGTGACTTCTTATGAGAATCTAGTGCCTGATGATGCCATTCTTCCCCTGCCACCGTCCATGGGAAAACTGTCTTCCATGAAACAGCTCCCTGATGCCAAAAAGACGGGACTGCTGGAAAGTTTGGGGCAATATATCTAGCGCATTGTAACTATTCAACTGGTTTGTAACCATAATTTGTCTCTAAAATGCGCCAAAAGCTTCAGGTATTATATTAAACAGCCCTATTAAATATGCACAAAATGAGAATGAATTTTTCAATTAGTAGATATAAAAGGATTAGAATTTAATATACAAAAACAATTTTATCATCTTGCTCACAGAAAGTAATTACTTTTATCTTCCCAGATGTTATTATACTTAGGATCAGATTCAGAAAGATTTACCTTTAGCCCACATATAAATATTTTCTCTTATTCTCAAATGTTAGTAATCTTTTTTTGTTTTTTTTTTAAGTTGGAGTCTCACTCTGTCACCCAGACTGGAGTGCAGTGGCATGTTCCCGGCCACCACAGCCTTGACCTGCTGGGCTCCGGCGATCCTTTCGCCTCAGCCTTCCAAGTAGCTGGAACTACAGGCATGCATTACCATGCACAGCTAATTTTTGATTTATTGTAGAGACGAGGTCTCGCCAAGTTGCCTGGGTGGGTCTTGAACCCGCGGGCTCAGGCAATCCTCTTGCCTCAGCTTCCCAAAGTGCTGGGATTACAGGTTAAGCCACTGAGCCCGGCCAGTAATCTCTTTTTCTATTGCACAAAAGAGTTTTAAGTTTGCTCCTTTTATTTCTTTTAAATTTACAGACTCTGCTACTAATTCCTTGACTTTTGGGATAGTTACCATTTCGAGCTTGAAATTTATTTGCAAACTTTCAAGGGCAGAATTCACATCATTCTTAACATGCAATCAAGTCAAAATGGATGGAAAAACTGAGGGATCTTAAAGTAAATTGTCCAAGTTAAAATTCTATATTTTAACTTTAAACTTAAATGAGCAATGATTTTTACTGCTGTTTTCTTCTCTCTCTCTCTTTTTTTTTTTTTTTTTTTTTTAACTATTTTGAGGTTGAACCAGAGAAATGTGTTGAACATGTGGATTGCAAGCCACTGGATTTCTGAAGCAGGAAGCACAAAGAAACATTTTCTCCCTTTATTTAGGTTGCATTTATTTAACTTTCTGAAGAATGATCACTGAAGTTCTAAGATCATATTTAGATCTTTTTTAACAAAGAAAAAAGTAATCATTTCATAACTAAGAAAGCCAAACATTTTCTCTAGTTAATCAGGCAACTCCCAAGCTAGTAAAAACTTCTCTTCTGCAGAGAATAGAACTGGTGCAGGCCAGGGCACCTTTACTTTACTGCATAGGTATGAAAATATTGCCTTTAAAAAATTGGAAAACTCACGAAAAAAACAGAATGATGAAATGAGAACACCCTTAGATAAGTTAAGAGCTAAACAGAATACATTTTGGAAAACATTTCACTTAAGGTTTGCTTGTAACCTTTTATATGAGTCTATAATAGAAACACAAATATTCAATGAAAACATTAAGTCAAGAGACTAAAACCATGGAAGAAAAGAATTTGGGAACTAGAACCAATTCCTGATATTACATACAAATACAAACATATACTATACATATATATATAAGATTTTTAAAATGTGATGATACATTTTTGGCTCAAAAGAATGCTTTCACATTATACATCTCATTACTCATGCTTAAGCAAAGTTTGGTATAAAGGATGTAGAATTTCTTTGAGTATCTTTAGTATCTTTATTTTTACCTCTCTCTTCTAAGTCTTAACAATCAAAAATTACATACCATTCTTTAAGAACCATGTTAAATACCTTCCCTATTGATGACCCTCTCCTCAAGAATTGCAGTTAACCTGTCCCTTTCTGTTTCCCAGCATTTATGTACATATGTATTTACTGATTTATTTAGAGACAGGCTAGAGTGCAGTGGCACGAGTACAGTTGCCCAGGCTGGAGTGCAGTGGCACAATCATGCCTCACTGTAGTTTTGAACTTCTGAGTTCAAGTATTCTCTTGCTTCTGGGACTGTAAGTGTATGCTACCATGCCTGCCTATTTTCTTTTCTTTTTTTAAAATTTTCTGTAGAGACAGAGACTTGCTATGTTATTCAGGTTGGTCTCGAACTCCTGAGCTCAAGTGATCCTCTTCCCACCTCAGTCTCCTGAGTCACTGGGATTACAGGCACGAACAAGTGTACCCAGTTGCCCAAGCATTTTATATTTGCACCACCACCTAGCTCAGTGCTTCAAAACACGAGACTTCTTGGGACAGCATTCTAAAAGACCTTTACATAAGAGATAGAGTTTAAAAAAGAAGCCACAATCATCTGAAGTCAACATAAGATCTTTTCTGGAAAATACTAGAGAATATGCCATGCAGATAATAAAAAAGAGGGCTGGACACAGTCACTAGGTTGTTTGGCTAAAAGTCTCTTAAGGTCCAGTTATCTCACTCTTTTTAAGAACCTCTGTTGATGGTTTCTTCTTCTTCCCCAGTGTCACAAACCATCTGGTAAACATAGCAGCTGAAGACCCTGTTGGGTTTCTGTTCTATGTGTAGCACTAAGTCTCGGTCAAAGTAGACTTCATGGCTATATGTCTGTAACAAAAACAAAATCTCATGGAATCTCCTTTTCACATAACCATATTCACTATTGTGTCACTGAAACGTCATAGTACCTATGCTAGGGATCTTCAACCATACACTTAGAGGCAAAACAGATGCCAAGAATAGATTTACTTTCCATTATTTATGGATATGCAGATTACTAATAAAAAAGCATTCTATAAGATGTAGAGAATGAAAAGAAGTCTGGACTCAGAAGTCTAAATACCCAGATTCTATTGGCAACACTGCTACTATCTTACTTTGCACAAGTTGTTAAACCTCTCAGGTTCCCCACTGATAAAACATGGCCTGGATAAAATAATGTCTACTATTCCTTATAACTTTTACATTCTATAATAGTAGAAAGACCAGACAAACATTTCCAAGAGTACTTGGAAGTCCTACATGATTAGATAGGGTCCCTAGAAAATAACTGTGGGGATTTACTATAGAATATTTTTATGCTTTAAAATGTTACCAAACTTACTGGGAGAAAATAAGACTAGGGTAAGAAAATAGAGAGCATGACTCAGGAAAACACATCAAGTTTTATCTTTAAGGTCACTGGTAAGGAAGCATCCTTCAGTGCTGAGGGGAGGAAGCCTTAAGAAGCATTCATTTCTTCCTGTGTATAGGACAATGATCTTCTTTCATTGTGGTCACTGAGGTAGGTGAGGCTGGACTAACATGAACACAGTAACATCCGTTCCACTAAATGGCACCTATAAAGAAACTCCTATAACTTTGTATTTCATGGAGTCTACTCACCACATCCCACGACTCCACTAGGGGAATGCTTTTAAGTAAAGTTCCATATTCATTACAGTGGAAATCCAGATGAGCTTTTCCTTCAGCATCTATTTGAGTAACAGCTACCACAGAAAGCAAATCCAACTCATCTTCATAGTCCACAATTTTAAAAGTCTTGGAGATACATGGACAAAATGGAAGAAAAGAGGGGCAAAATCTAGTTATTCAGCTAGGATTATTCTTATATTTATAGTTCAACTATTCTATTAGTTATAAAGATGCAGGAGAAGGAAGAAAGAACAGGTGGGAAAATAGGTAGAAATATGTTTCTATTTATACGCCTAGTAAAACATCAGTCCCAAGAAATTCAAGAGTTTAGCAGTATCTACAAGATTTTGACAAAAAGATCCAAGTCTATATAGATCTCAGCCAAAGTACAACTGAAATTCTCTATAGTAACAGCAAACCAGAGCTTTTACAAATCCAAGAGGTAATCAACTGCTGCCTTTGACAAGCGTGTTTGCTGATTCCTGGACAGAACTAAATATGTAAAGCTCAGTTCTGAAAACTGAAAATTGCTTACTGAGCTCTGAAAGTTCTCACACCAGAAGAAAAAAACAGTCACTTCAAGGGCTGATAGCCCATTATACACTATTTGTAACTTTATTTGCCATCTTATTTTATTTTTTTCAGAGACAACGTATTGCTCTGTTGCTGGAGTGCAGTGGCATGATCATAGCTCACTGTAATCTTGAAGTTCTGGGATCAAGTGATCCTTCCACCTCAGTCTCCCAAGTAACTGGGATCACAGATACACACCACCATGCTGGTTTAATTTTTTTTCTTTGTAGAGATGGGGTCTTGCTGTTGCCCAGGCTGGTCTCGAACTCCTGGTCTCAAGCAATCTTCCCACCTCAGCCTCTCAAAGTGCTGGGATTACAAGAGTGAGTCACCATGCCTGGCCTCTTTTTATTTTTTTTAAAAAAACCACTTTTTGTTCCCTAGAGAAATAAAAAATGACTGCTTATACTTGAGAGAGAATATCAGGAATTAAAATCCGACTCACACAACAGAACTGGGACAAGAGAAGTCAGCTACGATAAAGAGCAAAAAACCCAGAGCTCTGTCTCAAGGAAGAAAACCTAGGATTCTAAAAACCTCACAGGGAAAGCAGATCAGTGCCCAATCATCTAGGAATAAACCACAGGAAGGCACATCTTCGCTGAATGCCTGGCATCAATCTTAAAGACAGGCATAGCAAGTTTTTCTTAATTATCACACACTAATCCACTTATTTTTGCTTAAATTCTCTTTAACCCATCAACATCATCTGCCTTCAACACCTTATGACATAAAAATTTACCTGTGATTCCTTTTATTTACTTTTTCGCCTTAATCACACTATGATCAAACTTCAAAGGGTAACTTCTTGCCTGGGCGTCAGTGATTTTAGTCACAATTCCCTTCAACTTTTCCTTTATGAAGTACTAGATATTGTTTTTTAATCTCATGATATACAGCATCTCTCTTTTTGCTACCACCTCTCTCTCCCTTAATTATTTATACTTTTTGGTAATATTAGTACATTTTTATTGAATATAGTTTTAAATAGAGTAGTGAGCTTTCTCCTTTGTTCTCAATAGGTTTCTATGGTACAAAAGATTTTTTGTTTTTGTTTTTTGAGAACAGTCACATACTGGGACACCTCTAATCTATTCTAAAATATTTTTTAAAACTGTCCCTAGAAGGCTACTCTAATGTTTTTACCTAAAAATGGTCATACAGACAATATAGCTAAATATTCTAAATGGATTTAGTATTTATGCAGTGGTTTATATAGTTGAAGTTTAATAACTTTTTAGCTGATTTCATAAGTACTTTGAATGCCTCTTTAAAAGAAAGGGTTCTTCGTAGTTTTGCATGTCTGGACGCCGAGCCACTGGATACTTGCAATGTCGCATGGAAGTTGAAGCCGCACCTCCTGCATTGTCCCTCCAGCCTGCTGGACCCCTCAGATGAGAACTGCACCCAGGCCAGCACCGGCAGCTCAGCCACCAGCAGCAGCCCCACCATCTGCAGTTGGTTCACCTCCTGCTGCTCCTTGGCAGCCAGGCCTGATGACCCAGATGGCAACCACTGCAGCTGGCATGGCCATGGGCTCTGCTGTCGGGCACACACTGGGTCATGCCATCACTGGGGGCTTCAGTGGAAGAAGTAATGCTGAACTCTTAAAGCCTGACATCACTTACCAGGAACCTCTGGGAGCCCAGCCCACACAGCAGCAGCGGCCTTGCTTTTATGAGATCAAACAGTTTTTGGAGTGTGCCCAGAATCAACGTGACATAAAGCTCTGTGAGGGTTTCAGTGAGGTGCTGAAACAGTGCAGACTTGCAAATGGATTGGCCTAATCAAGAAGGGCAGATTGAAGAAATGGAAAATTGGCTCTTATGACCAAGTTGATTTAAAATAAAAATATAATTGATGGTGAAGGTATAAAGTGCAAAACCATCAGTTAAACCTCCCCTCTGTCATTCATTACTTCCTTGCTTCAGAATTGCAATGGAAGAGGTTGCTCTTACTGTGTAGAATTTCGCTGAGATGGTTTAGCATTTGGAGCTGGGCAAATGTGTGGCCTCCTTAAGCCAGCTGTTGTAATTTAGGTTTTTTTTTTTTTTTGTGAGTTAATTAGAACAAAGTGGTTTTCTTCCAAAAAAAAAAGGAAAGGGATACAAATGTTTTGGTTCAGTGACTAACAAAGGCAAGTTGAGGACAAAGCAAATCTAACTCAGGCTGAATTGATTTCCCACATCCTCACACCTTCTTCCTCTGGCCCATGAACATTAAACATATTCATGTCTAGTAAGGAAAAAATAAGGCAAAAGCCATAACATTATTAGGATATAACCAAAAGAGTTTTTTATTAAGAGACTTCCCTAGAAAGTATATATATCAACAAAGCAAAGCAATAAACTAATAGTGTTTTCAAATTATTTTGGTCCTATGAACTTTTCTATAAATAAAATCTTATGAATAATTCCAATTTGAAAAGAAAGGATGGTGAGGCTGCACTGGTTGCAATAGCACACACAATCCTGCCCACTAAGCCTGTGTGGAACCTCTCACCCCAGCCTCTACCCCCTGGGTCTGGGAAGCACTAATATGAAATTCACAGTGCAAGGACACACTGGTTGGGTTTGTTATCTCTGGCTAAAGCAATACCTCTTGTTCTGGGTCATCATCCAGAAGGTTAAAACTTTTTTTTACCACCCGTCCAGAAGCTGTAACAGTGATTAAGTTTTCATTCTATCATATGGAGAGAAATAAAAAGACATGACAAGTTTTATTATATGCAGTCAAAGGCAAAACTGTAACAACAAGTTTAGTAAAACCAACCAACCCTTTTCCAACAACCACAATTCTTTCCACAAATCAGAAAATTCTGACTCAGATTTTTGACCCTAGTTAGTAAAACTACTTTATTTATTTTTTTATTTTTGAGTCGGAGTCTCACTCTGTCGCCCAGGCTGGAGTGCAGTGGCATGCCCACGGCCATCACAGCCTCAACCTGCTGGGCTCAGGTGATCCTTCTGCCTCAGTCTTCCTAGCTGGAACTACAGGCTCGTGCCACCACACCCAGCTAATTTTTTAATTCATGGTAGAGATGAGGTTTTGCCAAGTTGCCCAGGTTGGTCTCGAATCCCTGGGGATCAGGCAATCCTCTCACTTCTACCTCTCAAAGTGCTGGGATTACAGACATGAGCCATTGCACTCCACCAGTAAAACTACTTTATAAAGTAAAGCTTTTAATTGATAAAATACCAGAATAGGCAAAAATAAATATACTGATTAAAAGGGTATAGATTTGCTGCTTCATTTGCCTTTCTGACTTTTGCCTTAGTATATAGTACAGCAAACAAAAAGTGCTTTTAGAAGTTTCTCTCCCTATCATTTTCTTTGTGTTCTTAATTTACACACTAAAGGAAAAGTACCATCTGGAGTTAAAGTATGTGATTTTTAAAAAGATTTTTATATACTCCAATTAAACCTAAGTTTACACAATTAATTAGACCAAAAGGTTGTGTGTATAATAAAAACTTAAAAAGAAACCCAATAAGGCAACAAAACTAAAAAAACTAAACAAAAGACAAACTCAACATAATTAACTCTCTTCAAATCTCAAATGTAATGTACGTGGGGCTAAGACTGACTACCAATGTAGACAAAATGAACAGACTTGTATAGGGTTGTGCTGTTGTTTTCAGTCACACTCAAAGGCAAACATATTTGCATACTATATTCTTACATAAAAAGATAATGATATTTAAAGAATTTTAAAGTTTTCCTAACTTACTTTGTTCTTGTCCCTGTTGGCCAAAATGACAAAATCTTCAGAGATCTGATGCCGAGAACTATTATTTTCTATTTCATTTAGCTTCAAAACTCTGAAAAGGGAAAAACGACTCTGAGAACTAAGACTTCAAAACATCATCAAAGGCTGTTTAACTACTGAAATGAAACTCACCAAATAAAAATTATAGTAACAACACTGAGATAGCTTTCTTCTCCTTTCTTGATTAGTCTGCAATACTAATGTCTGATCACTAAGTGTCCATAAACTCCTTAAAATTCATAGGTTTTATTAAACAGAAAAACACATGCACGGTGACAATAGGTGCTATTGAAGTAGGCAATGAAGCAACGTGCTCAGGCCTAAGCCATCTTTCAAACTGGCTTAATGAAAGTTATTCTGAAAAACCTCATTGCTGCCATCCTCTAACAGGTGTTTACTGTTTCAGCTTTAAAAATAGCATTATAACAGATATTTGAATTTTTATTTGTGAAGATAGAATGAGATATTGATGAAAAACACTTAATAAGAGAGATCTGGATCAGCAATTAAATTTAAACTAAGAGTTTTCATGATAGAGTAATATTTAAAAACTGTAATTGACAATACTTTTTTCTTAGGACTAGTTATATGGAAAGATTTGGGTTTTCTGAGTACAAATAACCTCAAGAATTAAGCTTATTAAGCAAGAAAAAATAAAATAATTTGTTCACCACCCACACAAATCTGTTCACATCATTAACGAGCTTCAAAAAAACAGTGTTTTCCAAGCTCAAAGTCTCAAATGCAGGCAGAGAGAACAGCAGAGAAAAGCAGCCACTGTGGCCAAGAAGAGCTGGAGGCCTCAGAGTTGGCAGAGACAAAGAAATCAGATAATGTTCTAAATTACTTGATTAGTTATCTTACTGCCAATATTTAAAAGTGCCTATCTTTTAAAACCAGGCAAAAGGGCATATACTCTTTTTTTTTTTTTTTTAAGTAAAATGCTAAAGATTTATTTGTTCTGAAGAGAAACCAGAGCATAACACACATACTTTAAGTATATTATTTTCTCAAACTCAAACTAATGTGAGTAGTAATAAACATTAAAAGTAAGGCTTACTGAACCTGAACCACAGTTTAAGATATTTTGTAAAAGAATAATCTTATTTCATTAAATCCTTTCATCCTCCTTCTACTTATAATGCACCCAAATTGGCAGATTGATTATCACAGAGCATAAAGAAGACAGACATTTCCCTTTTTATTCAACAAATACTTACTGAGAATCGGTTCCATGCCGAGTACTATACTCAGTGCTGGGGCTTATAGGGTCAGCAAAACAGACTCTTGCCCTGCCATTATGGAGCTTATGATACCAAAGCTAGATATTTAAACAGATAATCATACAAATAATTAAGATGCTCGAAGTGCTACAGAGGATGATTACACAGTGGATGCAATGAAAATATGATAGGCAAGTAAATCTAATAAGGGATATCAGGGAAGGTCTCTATAAAAAAGTGCCTTTTAAGCTAGGCCATAAAATATGAATAAAAATTGGAAAGGAGAACAGGTAGGGGAAACAGACAACAAAGAAAGGGAACAGGTCCTCAGCTTTCTGAAAAGACAGCATGACTAAAGTAAATTGAAAAGGAGGGTCTTTCAGACCATGCTAACTATGTTGGTTTTTATTCCTAAGGGCAATGAAAAGTCATAAAAAAGGTTAAAGCAGTAGAATTCACTTGCTTAAGTTTTTGTATTTGTTCATGTTCTTAAAAACCATTCTAGCTGCTGAGAAGAAAACAGACTTAGAGAGTGCTAGAGTGGATTCTAGGAGCCCTGTAAGTAGGCTATTACTGTAGCCTAAGCTAGCAATGACAGTGATCTGACCAAGATGATGATGGTGGCTAAGAACAGAAATAGACAGATTTAAGAAATATTTAGTAGCAAAATAAACTGGATTGACAGAATAGATGATGTGTATGTGCAAATGAGAAAGAGAAAGAGAATGCATGTGAGTGTTTAAATGTATATACACCGATGAAAGACAAGTTGGTAGGAAGATGTCAACAATGATTCCAGATTGCTGGCATGAGTTCAGATGAGAGGCTTGAACAGTATATAGATTTCAGAGTTTTGTTGTATACATTATATATGAAGCCAAGGAAATACATAGAATCATGCAGAAAGGCAATGCTGAGTAGGAAGAGAAGGAAGCCTAAGTCCTGAGGACATCTTACAATTAAAGTCTGGGTAGAGGAGGAAGAGTACAAAAGAATACTAAAAAAAAGGCAGATAAAAGAGAGAGAAAAATATTCAGGAGAGGCTGAGCCCACTGGCTCATGCCTGTGATCCCAGCACTTTGGGAGGCCAAGGCAAGAGGACTGCCTGAGCCCAGGGGTTTGACACCAGCCTGGGCAACTTGGCGAGACCGTGTCTCTACAGTAAATAAAAAAAAATTAGCTCGGCATGGTGGCACACACCTGTAGTTCCAGCTACTTGGACGGCTGAGGCAGAAGAATCTCCTGAGCCCAGTAGGTCGAGGCTGCGGTTGCTATGAGCATGCCACTGCACTCCACCCTGGGCGGCAGAGTAAGACTCTGACTCAAAAAAAAAAAAAAAAAAAATTGGGAGAACTGTGGTGTCAGGGACACCAAATGAATAGAGTTTCAAGGAAGGAGAGAGGTCAACTTGTAGGAGATGTTGTGCTCTGAAAGCAAACAAAGTAAAATAAAGTTTACTTCAAACAATTCACTACCTTTCCTGAGTCAAAAATGTCTTTTAGACCAAAGACAAATCATTTTCTTTCTTTTTAATCTTAGAGAATTAAGACCTGATGAGGAAGGGCCAATCTGTAATTCCTTTTTACTCATATATCATCCATCAAATAACTTATTCAAATGTAATATACATAGTAATGATGAGGCCGAAAGAATACAGTCAGGTTTTCTAGATGCCAGTATCTGAGGAAGCACACTATGACAAACTAATTATCTCCATAACTAGCTCAATAATCAGATGGCAAAAATAGAGATGACAATAAATGCAACCACAAGCTACTTTTAACTTCAGAGTGTGTATGAAGTTACTCACTTGACTTGATTTGGGCCAACGTGTATTATTCTACCAGAAGCATCAGGATGGAAATAGATCCAGTCAGATTCTAGAGAACAACACTCCATTTCTTGAATCCCATTTTTTGCCTGAAGTTGGGAAAAAACATTACAGGAAAATAAAATAATTTTAACAAATTTAACACCAGATCAATAAGAGGGCTGATAAGGACACTCAAATTTGAGACATTCAGAACATTTAAATCCAGAAATTTCACGGATTTACTCTGTACCATACATTATACCTCACAAATAATAACAACACTCACCATATCTCAAGCAACTACTTTGTGTCAGGAATTGGATAAGATGCTTTATAGTCACTAGTTCATTTGATCTTAATTAACACTCAAAGCAAGTACTAAAACTGATACACAAAAAGAATATATCACTTGCCCAATGTTTAGAACATATTAAACTAGCAGATCTGATCCCGAAGTCCATGGACTTTCCATTATATAACTTCGCCATAATTATGCACATGCAGCTCCCCACAACTTCCTCCTCTTTTCCCCATCCCCAATAACCCATCAATTAGAAGAGTAGGTAAGAGAAAAATAAACATGAAACCAAACCTAAAGTCTCAGACATGGGTCATATAATAAATGTAAAATCCTAATTTCTAAGGAAATGATCTAAAATTGCCTAGACTTTAAGACAAGAGAGTCATTTCATTGTAGCATATGTAGACATTAAAGAAAAAAATGCTTCACCATGTTATCAAATGTATACAAATATTTTAGAACTAATATCACAACATGAATATATTAATTTTACTGGCTTTATATGACATTTAATTTTTTAAATTTATCCAATGTAAAATGGAATGATATCATCTTTCCTGTTAGACACTCATACAAGTTTTGAAATATTAAAGCCTTAAAATTCCATTAGCATATTTTGACAGGCTACTGTGTTCTACACATCACATTAGGCGTTGGTACCTGACAAGAATTGAACATAGTTCTTGCCATCAAGAAGCTTATAGACTGGGGAGGCAGAAACGTAAACAGAGAGTAATAAGGCAGTGAAGAAAACAAAGTGATTGAGTCATACACTGGATATTATCCAGCACCCAACCCAGGTGAACAGAATTCCAGAAGGAAAAAAAGTTTTTTTTTTTGGAGTTGGAGTCTCACTCTCGCCCAGACTGGAGTGCAGTAGCCGCTCCTGGCTACCGCAGCCTCAACCTGCTGGGCTCCAGTAATCCTTCCGCCTCAGCCTTCCAAGTAGCTGGAACTACAGGCGCACGCTACCATACCTGGCTAATTTTTGATTTATTGTAGAGATGAGGTCTCGCCAAGTTGCCCAGGCGGGTCTCGAACTCGCGGGCTCAGGCAATCCACTCACCTCAGCATCCCCAGGCGCGGGATTACAGGCTGAGCCACCGAGCCCTGCTGGAAAAAAAGTTTAAACTGAACCTTAAAAGATGAAAAGAAAATAGCTAGAAAGAAGAGGCACCAAAATTAAAAACATAGAAGTGTTAACCAACAAAGCATATTTGTACATAAACATGAGTAGCAGAAAAAATTAACTGAAGAGGTAGTCTGGGTGTACATCATAAGTGCTTTGTATGCCATGATTTCTAAGATTTTGGAATTTAATAAATTGCATCAAATTAATGAATGAGTTTCAGTTTTTCAGGAATTTTTACACATCTTAATTATTTCTAATAGGAATGGTGGTTTATTACATTTTACGTAAGATAATTAATGCAATTAAAAATCTTGGTTGTAACCACTGAAATGAATGTGTCCATGATAATATTAGCTCCAAATGCTTCTGTTTACTATAAAACATGTACATACTACACATACCTTTCTTTAGAAGACTTTTCTCTTTATTATAATTTAAATATAATATGTAAAAAAATTATCTCTATGTTAAATACTAGGCAGCTTTATTACCGGCTTCTATAGTTTTTATTATCTGTTCAAATGCTAGATTTTAAAGCTCAGTTTAATAGAGAAAGGTATGAAACGTTTTCTGAAATCTTAAGTTTGGCTGCTTATGTGTTTTGAGTTCTCCGCTCTCCTGACTGACAGGTAGGGAGGCATGGGCATATGAACCATTAAGGCACTGTCATTACAACAAAACTGTCCAGCTAAAGGGTTGAAAACTTCCCCTGGATTTGGCAATTATTTGTGAATATGCTGAAATACAGATTTGACTAAATGTTATAATCATTTATGATCAGAGAATATATGATAGGCATACTTGATAGAGATGTAGAAGGCCATTATTTATATGTATGGTTATCCCTTGGTGTCCATGAGAGATTAATTCTAGGACCACTGTTGATAACAAAACCCAAGGATGTTGAAGTCCCTTATATAAAATGCTGCAATATTTGCATTCAACCTATGCATATTCTCCTATATACTTTAAATCATCTCTAGACTACTTATAATATCTAATACAACGTAAATATTTGTTATACTGCATTGTTTCAGGAATGACAAGGAAAAAAAGAATCTGTACATACTTAGTACAGATGCAACCATCCATTTTTTTCTAAATATTTTCAATCAGTGATTGATTGAAACCATGGATGCAGTTAAAATGCATGGATATGGAGGGCTGACTGTGTGTGTGTGTGTGTGTGTGTGTGTGTGTGTGTGTGTGTGTGTGAAAGAATATGTACTATCACATTTTATAAAGAATATGTACTAAATGTCTAGAATGTGAACTGTGCAAGATCTTTTTTTTTTTTCCTGCTTGGTCAATGTTTATTGTCTTTATCTGAAAAATCCTCAGAGAAAACTGGTTCAACTCTCAGCAGCCTGCTTCTGAGGAAGCTCGCCTTCTTTTGAGCTACCCGATCTTTCTTCTGGGCAAGGGACATTGTGGGACGATTCCACCTCTTCTTCTTCACTTCTTTCTTGGGCTTTTTCTCATACACAGGATTCTCCCGTATAGCAGCATGAGCTTTCTTGCACATCTCCTCCATCATGTCTGGAGTCACACTGTTCTTTATGTACTGAGATCTTATTAGATGCAAAGTTAAGTGAAAAAGAGATGTGACAGGTCCTGATGGTTGAAGGATATCTACTGGATGGGAAGTAAACAATCAAACCAAGACTTGTCACAGCTCCTAGAGAGTTCTTTGTAAAACAGACTGTTTCTGGGATGGGCCAAACAGTAAATCTCATTTATTTATAGAATAAGTACTTATGAGAAATTTACTTATAGATATGCCAGACCTTAAGGACAAGGTCCCCTGTGAGAGGCAGTGGTAGACTTGTGAGAATATTACTTCAGCTCTGCCTTCAGGAAGTTTTGGCTGTGTGGGGAGGATCAAGAGGTTGTTTTATTCCCTGATGCATATCTAATGTACTTCACAAAAAATTAAACTAAGGCTTTTTGTGGACACAATTGTATCCCCCCAAAATTTATATGTTGGAGCCCTTATTCTATAAGTAAGTGAGAAAATGGAAGGGAAAATTCTCCTACAAAAGGAAACTAGAAGATCCTATACACACTATCCCCTGATGACCATGACATCAAGGGAAGTCAAAAAAAGGACTCAAGACTAATGCTGATCTTCAACATGGTGAAACGTGATCTGTAACACTAAAAGCCATAAGAGCCAACAGTGACTGATGAACAAGGTCTGGAAGAGATGGTTGTGGAATAAACTGAGTCTGTCTCAAAAACAAAACACAAGTTTAACTGATATATCAAGAGATTCCATAAATAAACTAAACTAACCAGCAACACAGGACAAAGTAGAACCCCCATCCTCTATGGACTCACTTCTTTGCACTTATCACAATCACTGTACTTAATAAACTGCGTCTTATTTTTCTACATTTTTAAAAATGTTTGTTTCCTTTTGAGAGTATAAGGAACTCGAGGGAAGGGAATGTATGACACATGGTATGTTCTCAGCAAATATTTATTAAATGACAAACCAATCTTAAATCATACTTGAAAAGAGAAAGAAGAAATTTCTATTATTTTACCATGTACCATTTCTTCATACTCTGCCATAAATAACTTAAGGATATCCTTGAAAATTCCAAGTATTTCAATGCCTACACTATATCCACTGGAGCTCTATCTAGTTCTGCTCTGGAAGGCAAACGGCAACAAACCATGTAGACACAGAATCAACAACACATTCCAACAGCAATTCAGAGGCAGCCTGAAATTCTACCCATGATTCCCACTGTGGAGCTTGAAAGATGTTTTGCGTGGGTTTCCTTGCTAGGTGATTGGTAAGAAAAACTAAAAAATTATTGGTGCCCTATGAATTTTCAAATGTTAACGTTTTATTTACTTTATTTTATTTTTTATTTTTTGAGTTGAAGTCTCACTCTGTCGCCGAGGCTGGAGGGCAGTAGCATGCTCATGGTCACTGCAGCCTCGACCTGCTAGTTCAGGCGATCCTTCCACCTCAGCCTTCCAAGTAGCTGGAACTACAGGCATGTGCCACCACACCCAACTAATTTTTTGATTTATTGTAGAGATAAGGTCTTGCCAGTTTCCCAGGCTCGTCTCGAACCCCTGGACTCAGGCAGTCCTCTCACCTCTGCCTCCCAAAGTGCTGGGATTATAGGCTTGAGACACCGCGCCCAGCTTCAAATGTTAATGTTTTAAAAATTTTTGTGATATATACAAGTGTTTGCTATATTCTATGTATTCTTCTATATTTTAAATTGTTCTCAAATTATTAAAGCAAATGATTGAAAAAGTAATTCTTAGGAATGTGGACCTACTAGAGAGGTAGAGAATAGAGAATTTCTGTTACAACTTTATAACTGTAAGATCTGATCACTTGTGATTTACCAAGGAGTTGTCTTTTAGGGCACAAATATGGAATACACCTTTCTGTTTCTTCTTATTAGGTGTAATGATGTAGTGCCAAGGATGGCCTCCAATCTGAAAAGCATTTTCCAGGGATGACACCTCAAAGAGCAGTGGTGGCATGTCTGCAGAGATGGGAAAAGGAATTTTATTAGCTGCTGCTCTGTTCTGGTGACCGTGGACTATTCATCAACTGAATTCAACCTTTCTTTGCATGCATAATCTATGAATTTCCATTAATGAAAAATTACTCTGTTTAAGGACATAAAATACAATCAGGAAAGAGACATATTGGTAAGAAAGCTAGTAGGAGATAAATATTAGGCTATGAGTCAACTTTTCTCAATATTCACGTTCAGTGTAAGTATGTGAGGACTGCAGGCAAGCAGAGATAAAAGTGGGCTGAAAGTGCTTACAATGGCAAAAAATGACAAAGTACACTTGATAAAAGCAGCTGCCATTTACTGAGCATCTGCTATAAAAAAGACGCTGGGTTAGATACTATTTCCAACTCTCATAATAATCCTACAAGGTAATTAGATTTAGCAATTCCTCCAAATGTGAGGAAGAGATCTTCCATATCCTAGACTAACAGGTATAATCAGGAAAATAAGAATTCAAAACAGAAAAAACAGACTAGGCATGGTGGCTCATGCCTGAACTCCCAGGTACTCTGGAGGCTGACGTGGGAGGATCATTTGAGTTTGAGGTTACAGTGAGCTACGCTCACACCACTGTACTCCAGCCTGGGCAACAGAGCAATACTCTGTCTCTGAAAAGCAACTAAACAAAACAAATTTTAAAAATCAGTGAAAATAGATATACTTAAAAAGAAATACTTTTCCCAGTAGTTACTAAAGACCCAAAAGTAGCAATAAGATTCTGCCCATAACTTCAATGTGCCTGCTAACCCTCCCAAGAGCCCGAATTTTGATCTTTAACACTAATCTCAATGAAAAAGACCTAGAAGTTCTCAGAAAGTAGCTGATTCCATGTCTTATGGTGAGAAAATTTAAGGATGAATGTCAACCATCCTGTTGTTGCTAGAAAGCAAGGATGTTTACAAAGATATCAGTGTTAAAAGACTAGGAGAGCCAGCAAAAGAGCTTCTACTGGCTAGACTGTGAAAAAAGAAGCCTTGAAAATAAAATGAAAATTATAATTAATTAAAATATTTTGAGTCTGTGAAAGGTCTAACAATAATACTTCAAAAGAGGGTTTTAACATAAAGTATACCAAAAGGGCAATATCTATAATACAATGATTTTTCTATAATTTTAAAAAATAGAGGATAAGTAACCTTATATATTTCTTCTATTAATACTAAATAAGCCGGGCTCGGTGGCTCAGCCTATAATCCCGCGCCTTGGGAGGCTGAGGTGAGTGGATTGCCTGAGCCCACGGGTTTGAGACCCCAGCCTGGGCAACTTGGTGAGACCTCATCTCTACAATAAATCAAAAATCAGCCGGGCGTGGTAGCGTGCGCCTGTAGTTCCGGCTACTCGGAAGGCTGAGGCGGAAGGATTGCCGGAGCCCAGCAGATTGAGGCTGCGGTGGCCAGGAGCGGCCACTCCACTCCAGTCTGGGCGACAGAGTGAGACTCTGACTCAAAAAAAAACAAAACAAAAAACAAAACAAAAAAAAAACTAAATAAAAGTTTGGTTAAAAAAATTTCAATATATGTTAAGTAAAATTACAAGGTACCAGACAGAGTATAAAATATGCTACATTTGTTGTAAAAAAGAAGATAATATTTAAAGTATACAGACACACATTTGCTTATTTTTACAAAAAAGAAACAATAGCTGGGCATGGTGGCGCATGCCTATAATCCCAGCACTTTGGGAGGCAGAAGAGAAAGGATTGCCTGAGCCCAGGAGTTTGAGAACAGTTTGGATGATTTGGCAAGACCTCATCTCTACAATAAAAAAAAAAAAAATTAACTGGGCATGGTGGCACACACCTGTAGTGCCAGGTACTTGGAAAGCTGAAGCAGAAGGATCACCTGAGCCCAGCAGGTTGAGACTGCAGTAACTGTGTACATGTCACTGCACTCCAGCCTGGGCAACAAAGTGAGACCCAGACTCAAAAACAAAACAAACAAACAAATAAACAAAAAACAATAACAAAAGGCAAGAAAACAAGAAATGAAAAATAATGGTTACTAATGGGAGCAGGGAAGTAACAGGATGGAAATATTAGTCTTGAAAGCAAAATTTCTTAGAGTATATCATTTTGTATAGATTTGTCCTTTCAACTACATACACATTTCATAACTTCATGAATAAAATAAAAAGTCCGACTGTGGTGGCTCATGCCTGTAACCCCAGCACTTTGGGAGGCAGAGATGACAGGATTGCTTGTGTCCAGGAGTTCAATATCAACCTAGGCAACATAACAAAAAAATTTTTAAAATTTTGTCTCTACAAAAAAATTTTAAAAATCAGCTGGGTGCCACTGCATGCCTTTAGTCCCAGCCACCTGGGAGGCTGAGGGGAGTTGTGATTGGGCCACTGCACACCAACCTGGGCAACAGAGTGAGACCCTGACTAAATAAATAAAAAGGAAAAAAACAAACCCCAAAATTGAGAATAAACTGAAATAAATGAACCTAAATATATCACACTGGTAACCTAGCCCTATAGAAAAATGATTTCAAATCACCTTTGAACATAGTACTCTGTGTATACTTTTACTGGGCTGTATACTAAGGAGAAAAAACTGGAGAGAAATCTTAATCTTCATTTCATAGTTTAGTTTTTTGGTAGTAGTAACATTAGCACTGTTATTTTAAGACTATCACATGTATTTTGTAGGGTAAAGTTTTATTAGGAATAAAGAAGTTCAGTGTGAATTAAAAGAAATACAAATATAAAATTTAAAAATGGTCAAATTTAGAAATATGAAAGTGAATACATTTTTGTTTTAATGTTAATTCCCAGCACTGTTCATTGAAAGGACCTAAAAGCAAAGACACCCTTGTGGTAAGCACAACTAGATCTTGGTCTCTGTTGTGGGTTGCCCTGTGTCCCCTCAGAATCCTAACCCCATAGTTGAAGTGGGTTGCCCTGTGTCCCCTCAGAATCCTAACCTCAGTACCTGTGAATGTGACTTTATTTGGAACTAGGGTCTTTCCAGATATAATTGAGTTAAGATGAAGTCATAGTGAATATGAGTAGGACCCAAATGCAATGACTGGTATGCTTATAAGGAGAGAGAGATTTGAAGGCACAGAGGGAGAAAGACCACGTTATGTGGTCACAAGTCAAAGAACCACCAAGGATTGCCAGCAACCACCAGACACTACATGAGGAAAGGAAGCGATCTTTCCTAGCACCTTCAGAGAGAGAGACTGGCTCTGCCCACACCTTAATTTTGGACTTCTAGCCTCCAGAACTGCGAGAATAATGGCACCATTTTGGAAAACTCTTTTCAAAATAACCCATTTTAGTTACCACCAGAAACTAGTTTTAAAATTCTTAACAGATTCCTACTAGTATATTTGTATTGAATATAGGGGGTATTGCAGGGGCCATATTTTCATAAAACTGCCCAATTCAGTTTGTTCAAGGCATCTAAAAACTTGAGTGATTTAAAAAAATATTTATTTTGAACTTTGAGGATAGCTTGATTGGTTATAATGAATTCTCAGTAATTTTTATAATATGTCACTTACTACTAAAAAGAGCATTCTTTTCCTTTTTATAACAATTCTATTCTTTCATTTCTATTTCTTGATCTATTAATGACACAATGTTAAATAAAAATGATAGAAGAAATTCTTAGGCTGGGCATGGTGGCTCACGTCTACAATCCCAGCACTTTGAGAGGTCGAGGTAAGAGGATTGCTTGAGCCCATGGGTTCGAGATCAGCCTGGGCAACAGAGTGAGACTATGACTCAAAAAAAAAAATTCATATTATTCTGCCTATATCAGAAAAACCTTTGGCATTTCACCTAAAAACTTAATGCTTATTGTTGGAAATAAAGGGAATGTCCTCAACATGATAAGGAATGACTCTGAATGAACTAAGAATGAAGCTAAGCAGATATTAGGATAATAAAATATATTTTGTATTTTAATCTACTCAAGTGATTTTTGTATCTAGTAAATTTGTAAACATTAAACCATTCCTTGATCCCTGAGATGAACTCCGAATGGTCATGATATATTTATTTTAATGTACACTGCTGTATTTGAGTTATGATTGACTTCTCTTAACAGTTGAATTTGATAAGCTAGTTAAATACAGAACATTTTTGCTATATAGAATTATCTATAATTTTCTCTTTATAGTGCTTTGTCAGTCTTTAAGTATATGGGGGGGTTCCGTGTCTAAGCTCTGTTTGTGTTCAGATAGCAAGATAATAATATTTTCCTTGGAAAATACCTTTCTTAGAGATCGGTTAGTTTCACAGAACTGCAAAATATTAAACTCTAAGAGAGCTAAGATGGTATCATTTGCTGCAACTCATCATTTTGCAGATAAGAAAACAAAGGATCAGAAAGGCAAAGTGACTTGTCAAAAGTCTCTGGCCAAGCAAGGCCCAGCATCCCTAGGCGTTTGGTTCAATGAACAACTGATAGACTTTTATTGACACTTAATCAACAGCAAGGAATATGACACATGGGAGTAAAATGAATTGCTTATAAATAAATGAATAAAACATTTGGATGATTATAATTAATAACTATTTGTATGACCATTTATTTTTTAAGGTGAAAATATACTATAGAGTAGCCATACCTGTGATTTTAATATTACAAGGAATGCCAAAAGGAGCCTCTCCTACAGTTCCAGTAGTCCCACCCCATCTGCATGCACACCCTAAGTCAAGTTTCTGTTGCATGAACTAAAAACAAAACAAAACAAAAATGGTGGCTTTAGCACCTACTTATTTGCTGTCTAGAAAGAAAAAAATAATAAAATTCACATGTATATTTATTCAAGGACCTTTTTGTTTATCTTCCCCACCCCTGTTTTAAAGTTACTTTGTCTTTGCATTTCTACAGTTTTTTGAGATGAAATCTACACAAGTGCCTTGCTCTAAAAGCATCTCATTAAAAAAAAAATCCACACTTCAGTCCAAATCTTGTGTTAATTATAATATGGCAAATTTCAGCGTTCTCTACCTGTTCAGTGATGGCCTGGAAGCTATAGAGTCTGACCAGTCCTGAGCTGTACATCACAATCAGTATTCCATGAGACAAGGTAGCATCTGTAATGTTCCCGAAAATCTGGAGGAAAAGGCAGATATCACCTGAGAAAAGACCAGAAGGCCAACCCTCTGAGTGTTGACAGTAGTTTGTACTCTTGCTTAATATTCAGGTCACCACGACAACAGGACTGCCTAGCAAGTAGAATTTAGCAACTTGAGGCCAGGGTATTAATAGGGGTGAGTATTAAGTCACTGAATTCTCAGACTGGAGCACTAATGGAAGTATGGCACATACCACTCAAAATGATGCACCAGCATTTATCTGCTTTGCAGCTTTGTCAATATCTATTGACAAATCCTATTCTTCATGAACATCAGGATACACCAAGGCCATGTAATTCTAAATGAATATTTAATTTCCCATGTATATCCCGCCAGGGACTCATTCTTTATGCTAAAATGTTCTTTATAAAGAGACAAATTTTTAGCTCATTAGAGGTAAAAAGATTAGATCCAGGGCAGTGATTATAAGAGAAACAGCCAAGTTCAGAATTTTATCATTACCTTGTTCTTTAAATCTCTAACACTGTTTGATTTTTTAGTCATCTAAAAACCAAACATCATAAAGACCAAACACCTATATAGACATTTAGCCTAGCTGACTTTGAATAAGGCTTTGCCTAATTGTTTGTTCCCTTTCCTCTTTTGTTTTATGTACAGCATCCTGACCTGGTTCTCCATATAGCTCTGATAAAGAACTTTATTCTATGCCTGTTTTAATATGTAGCAAAAGCCAACATGGGAAATATTCAGAACAGTGAAAGAACAGTTAGAAGTAAAGTGAAAATCTGTTTAATTTCTACTCAAGACAGATTACTTAGTGAAGTCTTATCACCTCAATAAATAGCTCAAAGAATATTCTGAGGCTGGCCCCTGGATAGTCTTATAACGCATGGTAAGTAAAAGATGTACTTCAATTTCAAGTAACCATAACCAAAGGCTTTGCTAAGTGTTTATTCTTATTGTAGATTGTAATAAGCACACATAATTACTTAATCCACAAGCACAAAGAGAACAAATTATGAATTGTACTTTTCTGTCATCTCTTAGAAGTTAACAATTGTTTGCTTTGATGATAACTAGCTCGAGACTTTCTAATTCACTGATCCTTGTTCCTCACTTTGAAAAGGGGGACTTGTGTAATTCAAACATATTTTTAAATAATGAGTGCTATAATAAAGTAGCTACCCTATTTTAAAAATTGGTTTATACTTTGGAGTCAAATCTAGGTTCACATTCTAGCTCCTCTACATACTACCTTTAATAATAGCTGCTTAACTTCTTTTTTTTTAAATTGTTTTTAGAAACAGTGTCTCCCTATGTTGCCCAGACTGGACACGGACTCCTGGGCTCAAGTCATCCTCTCGCCTCAGCTTCTCTAGTAGCTGGGACTGCTGTTAAGTTCTTAAGTCAATTATATATTATAATACAGTAATAGATTCAAAATACATGGCAAAAAATAAACAATACATGATAATTAATAGTATTCTCTAACCATTTTGCAGGTCAGCATATTACGATCACTAATGGAAAATTTCAATATTCACCTTGTTTGCTAATGAACATTTGTGGACCCTCAAGATGTCCTCTATAATACTCCAAAGACTAGTGGAATAGCTCATATATAGGCCAGGCGCGGTGGCTTACACCTATAATCCCAGCACTTTGGAAGGCCAAGGTGAGAGGACTGCCTGAGGTCACAGGTTTGAGACCAGCCTGGGTAACTTGGTGAGACCTCATCTCTATAATAAACAAAAAATTAGCCAGGCATGGTGGCACATGCCTGTAGTTCCAGCTACTTGGAAGGTTGAGACAGAAGGATCGCCTGAGCCCAGTAGGTCGAGGCTGTGGTGGCCATAAGTGTGCCACTGCATTCCAGTCTGGGTGACAGAGTGGGACTCTGACACAAAAAAAAAAAAAAAGAAAAAGAAAAAATATATATATATAAAAAGGTAGCTATTCTCCTTGAGTAAGTAACAATTTTTCTAAAAAGTAGGCTATTGGCCTGGCACAGTGGCTCAACCTATAATCCCAGCACTTTGGGAAGCCAAGGCAAGAGGACTGCCTGAACCTTGGGTTCAAGACCAGCCTGGACAAGTTGGTGAGACCTTGTGTCTACAATAAATTATAAAAACTAGCCAGGTGTGGTGGCATGTGTCTGTAGTCCCAGCTACTTAGAAGGCTGAGGCGGAAGGGATCACCTAAGCCCAGCAGGTCGAGGCTGCGGTTGCCGGGAGCATGCCACTACACTCCAGCCTGAGCAACAAGAGTGAGTCTCCAACTCAAGAAAAAAAAAAAGTAGGCTATTGATTCTTTTACTCAAAGGAAATTTGCCCCTTCTTTCTTCCCATGTAACTGCTCCATGAATCAAGAACAATGGCAACAACAATAAAACCTAAAACTGAATGAGTTGGAAAAAACATTACATATTTGATTATAAGGCTTGTTTATATATCATAAAGCAAATTTTAGAACTATATTTTGCAATTAAAATGAGATATTTTGCTGCAACTTTTCACTTTCCTTTAATGATAACTTTAATAAGTTTTGAAATATTCCCTCTGAAAAAAATACTTTAGTCATTTCATAATTTTATAAAAAGGTAGTTTGTTAATGACCACAGGTATCCAACACTATCCACTTGAGAGGCAAACAAAAATGCATAAAGATGAAGGGATAATTAGGCTTTCTTGTCAATGTTCAAGTTAAATGTTCTTATGTATTCTGTTATGAAATAAACCAGGCCAATGAACCTTTTTAGTCAGGGGAACATTCCCGATCAAAACATCTAATAAATAACTAAATGATGACATTATATCTTATTGTCAATAAAATTAATATTGCAATTAAATAAGAAATGAGTTCTTACCTTTTTGTTGATTTCTAGAATCCCTACAAGTGAAAAAGGTAGAACTCGAAACACTGCAAGGTACAGCAAAACAGGCTGTTGAATGCCTGCCTAGAAGGAAAGACTAAAATTACAGGCAGCTCTCAAAAGTACTTCAGAAACACTGTTTTCATGAATTGAAAACATTCATCTGTCCCAGCATGCAGTTATGCAGATGTTTATCTGTCTAGATTGCAAAGTTACTTAAACTGGAAGGCAAACATATTCAAAATATGTCCACTAAACCTCCAGCCCTTCAGACATACACATGCACATACAAACACATAAATATCTACAAAAGTAAATATAACAGTAAACATTTCTTAGCAACAAAATACTATGCATTTATACTGTACATTGGAGTTTTAACAATAAAAGCCTAATTGAAAGACACATAGTTATCAGGGTCATATCATTTGAAAGCAGTGTTGCACTGACATATCTATATGAAATGAGAATAAATATCAACAATGAAAGCTTGAGTGACTTCTTTGCTTGAAGAGGACAGATCCCTTATTTTGAAGAACAAAGTCCAGTCAATTTCTTTCTACTATGAAATATAAAATAATCCTTTTTACTTTCCCAGTGAGGGCTTGAAGGGAAATTTCCTAAATTTGTGGTAGGTAAAGGTTTCTGACCATCAGAGCTGTCTCTGCTTCAATAGAACCTTTAAGCCTGGGGCATCAAAACTACCATAACTAAAAGTTAAAAAGCAAACAAACAACAAACAAAAAATAGATTGTAATGTTTAAAGGCCAAAAGAATGTCCCTTCACTAGGTCCAGTAGCTAACGTCTATATCCCAACATTTTGGGAAGCTGAGGTAGGAAGAGTGCTTGAGGTCAGGAGTTTAATATCACCTTGGGCAATATAGCAAGACTTCATCTCTACAAAAAAATTTTTAAAAAATTAGCCAGGGTTGGGCTCGGTGGCTCAGCCTGTAATCCCAACACTTTGGGAGGCCGAGGCGAGTGGACTGCCAGAGCCTACAGCTTCGAGACCAGCCCAAGCAACTTGGCAAGACCTCTCCCTACAATAAATCAAAAATTAGCTGGACATAGTGGCCCATGTCTGTAGTTCCAGCTACTTGGAAGGCTGAGGTGGAAGGATCACCGGAGCCAAGCAGGTCGACGCCAGGGTGGCCATGAGTGTGCCACCACACTCAGCCTGGGGAACAGAGTGAGACTCCAAATTAAAAAAAAAAAAAATTAGCCAGGTATAGTGACATGCACTGTAGTCCCAACTACTTGGGAAGCTGAGGCAGAAGGCTTACCTGAGCCCCAGGACATTGAGGCTGTGATGAGCTGTGATTGTGCCACTACACTCCAGCCTGGGCGACAGAGTAAAACTCCAACTCAAAACAGAACAAAAAAACAAAACCAAAGATTCTCCCTTTGAAAGGGATACATTTTTATTAAATAAAGATCTTCAAGGTGCAAATGAGACTCCCTCTATGTTTCCAAGACCTAAAGGAAAGGTATAGTTTATATGTCCCAACCAATAGCTACTGTTGTTAGCTGGAGATTGTGGAAAAACAGTCTAGAATACAGAAATACTGCCAAGACTTTTTATTAACATTATCAGATGATGGTAAATGAAAAATACTAATAGATAATACTGTCTAGAATTAAACTTAAATTCTTTCTCCTTAGAAATTAAAAAAAATTTTTTTTGGATACAGGGTCTCATTCTGTTGTCCAGGCTGGTGTGCAATGGCATGATAATAGCTTAATACAGCCTTGAACAAAATTTAAAATTTTTTTTTTTTTTTTTTTTTTTTTTAGAAAGCAGAACTTATTGAGAGGACAGGAAAGCTCCCACAGTGGGAGGGGACCCGAGGGGGTTGCCCAAATGGAATTTAAATTGTTAAAAAGGCACATTAGATAA
>CAUYQG010184955.1:0-36730 GCA_963574415.1 Tarsius wallacei
CAGAAACAAAGAACTGAGTTCCGTATGTTCTCACTCATAAATGGACCTTGAACAATTATAATGCTATAAGAAAGTGATCGGCAGTAGTGGAAAACAGGGGAGGAGGGTGGGATTGGCAGTTGAGGGAAGCTTCTAGGGGAGGGAGGGGCATACCTTATCAACAAGAGTGCCTGCATGATTAATGTTTATATACTCTCCTTTTTTAATGTATATTTTTCAAAGTCCTTTACTTATGCAGGAAATGGGCCGAGTGACAGACACAAGCACTACTACCCCTAGAGTTGATGGTCAGAACTGAACACTTGGATGAAAAACAGGTTATGTGGCCATGTGGGTAACAGGAAAAATGCTGTACTATGCAAATATTCAGATGTTAGAAAGATGATGCAAAGTGAATATTCTATGATTCTACGTCCTCTTCTCTATACCTTCTTATCTAATCAGATCTAGTTTTAAATTGTTTCAAATTCCCATTACAAATTATGATGACTTCAAAATTGATATTTCCCTTGAGATTCTTTTGTATGTAAACACACCCAATCTATAAAAAGAAGTAGACTGTTTGATTCCTATTATTAATGCATTGACAGTGGGTCGGGGCTAGGTTTTTGTGTTGTGACAACATCCTTTCCAGGGCAGGTTGGGAGGAACGCAGAGGGGTGAGGGGGACATCTAATCAAAACCAATTTTTTGGCAGTACACACGTAAAACGATTAGTTGACTGGCTAAATGTTGAATGCTGATAAATCCATCAGAACTATGGCTGTATACAATGTGGCATTACACATTTGGAATACTACAAAACTCAGCTACTTAGGAACCTCTTTGAAGGAAATTACTGTTCATTAAAGGAGCACATTTTTTACTCTAAACTGATGTTGTGAGTTTCTCTAATATTCTGGGAGATATATAGCAGACAGAATTGTTATATTCTTTGCAACAATATATTGCCAATCACTTTCTTATATTACTAGGTCCAGGCACTGTTTTTGACACTTGAGATAGCGCAGGAAACAAGACTATCCAAAGACCCTGTCCCTCTCTAACCTTCATCTGGTTTGAGATTGGAATGAAATAACCTATCACAAAATAAATGTATATAATAATATCTGGCAAAGATGAGGCTGTGAAGAAAATAAATCAGCATAAGTGGGTAGAGAATGACAAAGAGACTTTTATGGAACACAGCACCCAGCCCATCACCATTAACTGGCGTTCATTAGTATGATTTATGGGTATGCATCATCTTCTTCATATATGATTTTAATGATGCTGGCAATGTTGCTTTCCATATTTATGGGCATAGCTTTAAAAAAAAAAATGGAAGCTGCTCCAAACAGCTTAGCTGGCCAAGCCCGGCGTTCTGACTGCAGGTACCCAGGCAGGGCCCGTCACTCTTGCTGATATTCCTACCCTCACAGGCTGCTCAATTCCTTGGGTCAAAATGAGCCACCCCTGTCACACCGCCATGTGCTGTAGCAGTCCGCTGAGAGTGCCCCTCATTTGTCACCAACGGCAGCCCCCTCGACATCACGTCCACACGTCAGGGTGGGTTTCTCCGTGAGTGCCTCCATGGTGGTTTCTTTGCACATCTTGCCATCAGGCAGCTGCTTCAGTGTCCTGAGCAACCATCCTCCACCAGTGGGCAGCCGGGCAGAGCTGCACACACAGTACCCCTGTTTGCAAGCTGGCTGCTTTCCAGGGCAGCTGGTGAAGGTTAGTGTGTGTGTTGCTATGTTTTTATACAGTGATCATCACCTTTGTGGCATGGCTCCAGGGTGATCAAGCCAAACAAAACCAGGACATGTTCTCTATCTCTCGTCATCTCTTTCTGGAGAGGGAAGCAAGAAAAAATGAGTCGTGAACAGGCACTAGAAGTGGCTAGTTTGCACACACACACAAAAACCATAGAACTAACAAACTTCGAATGCCTTTTTGTGGTGTTGGCAAACATGGAGTTGCTAAGAGGCCTGACCAAGTATGCACTCACAACTTAATCAAGTAGATGAGGAATAGCCACTACAGAATACCTATACAAATCACATCTTTTATGCTTATAGTTTGTTTGATGTGAAAGCTCTTTTATATATGTTATATCATTGTGTGTTCGCTTGGTGTTCATTGAATTTATTTTTCAAATGCACCATACCAAAAAAAATTTAATAAAATGACATTTTAAAAGGAGTAGTTTAGAAAATTTCATGTTACTACCCAGAGAAAGACCATGTCTACGGTTATATCAAAATTATTTATGTCTGTGGATGCAAACAATGGAATAAATTGTAGATAATCCAAAAGCCAGGTACAACACAGTTGAACCACAGAATTCAATTAAGTACATAATTGACATATCCAATGTTCTGTTTCACCATTTCACAACAGATTCTTACTTCCTTGCTGGTTACAGCTGCCATCCCTTCATCCTGAAATTTCCCTAACCCATAACTTCCACACCACCCCTCTGGATTTTTCTACCCACCATGAATAACTCCTTTTCTAGCTCTCTTCCTCTCAAGATAGACATGTCCTAAGGTTCAGGATGCCGTGCTTTGTCCTTCCTTGTATCTCTCTTCCCCAAGATCTCATCTACCTTCGCATCTTCAACTTCTATCTCTTTGTGGATGACTAAAAATCTTTACCTTCTACCTTAAAATGGGCATGCAAAGCTCCCATGTGGAATGTTTCATGAGGTGTTAGAACTACTAACCATTCATTTGGAAAAAAGCAAATGTGGATTCTATCATCACACTATGTACAAAATTGAATTCTGGATTCCCGGGATAAAAAGTTAATAAAAGTTTTTCTACAAAAGTACAGATTGGTTATAAAGTTTGGGGATGATTAGATAGGGATAGATAAATGATAGGTGATGATATAGATAGATAGATAGATAGATAGATAGATAGATAGATAGATAGAGACAGGCAAATTGAACATCTCTGATAATATCTCATGAGATATGCTAAAGGTACTGGTTCATTCAGTAAAAATTAGAGACACAAACCAACACATTCCAGATGCATGTTTAGGGACTGAGGAAAACACTGTGGCAATGCACCACATGTGTTGCAACTTTGTAGTGCATTGAACTATCACACTAATGAGGAATAACACACTGAATTATCACGCAATGTCACCAAACATATTTATTATACCACAATATCAATATGCCATTTATTATGCATACTTAACGTGTGCTTACGGACTTTCTGGTCACCTTGTTTAAGAACATGATTATTTTATTTAAAAACCTAGGGTAGGTGAAGTATTTCTACATATGTTATAAAGCTCAAAAGTCATAAAATAAATATTTTAAAAAGCATTTTTACAAGGTCCCCAAAGAATGCAAACTGATAGCAGAGATTATCTTTAATGAGTGAGAAAGCTCATTTTTTCCAGAAATTTCTGAGATACTTCATTTTTAAACAATGAGCATATCACCACAGATTATTAGTATAAAGTTTAAAGCAATAAACATAAAAAGTAATGTACAGTACTCAACTAAGCCTCTACTAATCAATATATTTACTGGAATGATAAATTACCAACACACCTTTTAAAATTACTGATAAAAATACAAAATAAAACTCTCCTATGATATCCTCAACCAAGCCAGAATAAACATGTAGAAAAACATAAATTTCTCTTTCTAAGTTATTCAGGTAGAAAGCCAGCTCCAGAAATCTATAAGAAATGGTAGAAATAAATACAACTGTCTTGATTAGAAATGTCAGAAACAAGAAGAGGCGGTTCTGAAAAACAATAAGATAATAAATTATGGATTAAAACATCTGTTTCCCAAGTTTTCTTTCTTGGAACACTGGCACTTCGGCATAAAAGTATTCTATAGGGGAAACAAACTGCTTCATCATCCAAAAAGTTTGAAAGAAACCTAGGCTAAGCATGAAAATATTTCTTAACTCAGACTTCTTGAAGCTTTTCATATGTTTATGCACATGGTAAGTCTCTAACCGAGGGAGTATCAAAAGAACCCCATATTGATTTGACCACCAATCCTTTTTGTCATGGTAGCTATTAACAGCTCATGCTGTGCAAAGTGCTTATCAGTATTTCAGGGAGGGTGCCTAGGTTAAGATAACTAGTTCCAAAAATGGAAATTAAGAGATTAAGATGGCCGATGTTAGGAAGCTAGAGTGAGTTTCTCTTATGAAGTACATGAAGGTAGAGTTCCCTCAGCACTCAGAGAGGGGCGGGACCAGCAGCACGCCCCACAACTCTTCAAAGAAGCAATAACTACCACAGAATGCAAAGAAGAGAAAAATCCATTGACCTGGGCTGGAACTGGCCAAACTCTCACCTGCACCACCGTAGTTCACTGGCAGCTTCCAGACATAGCAGGCAAGGTGAGTGAGGGAAATTCAAGAGCTCTGTGCTTCTGCTACAGATATGAAGGACGTCCCGAGCCTTGTGGGATTCTAGTTCTTCACGGGAAACTGCTTTACCCATAGCCATGCTGTGCCATGGAGTGGTGCAGAAACAAAGACAGCCTTGAGCAGCTCCATCCACCATTTCCCAGGAATTCAACCCTACTCTTGCAGCTGGGGTGGCTGCCTTCTGGCCAGCTTGGGAGGAGACAGGCCCTAAGGACAAACTCCACAGCTAAACCAAACCTAGAGCTACCAGAAGAAAAGGAATAACAAAGATCAGAGCAGAATTAAATGAAATTGAAATTAAAACAAAACAATAGCAACAAAGGATCAATGAAACAGAAAGTTGGTTCTTTGAAAAGATGAACAAAATGGATAGACCTCTAGCTAGATTCATTAAGAAATGAAGACAGAAGATTCAAATGAGCTCAATCAGAAATAAAAATGGAGGCATAACAACTGATATAATGGACATTCAGAAGATCATCTGAGACTATTATGAACAGCTCTATGCAAGCAAACTAGACAATCTAGAGGAAATGGACAAATTCTTGGAAATATACTGTCCCCCCACCTTGAATCAGGAAGACATAGAAACCCTAAACAGACCAATAATAAGTAGTGAGACTGAAACAGTAATTAGAAGTTTCCCAACAACAAAAAGTTGAGAACCTGATGAACTCATGGCTGAATTCTACCAAACCTTCAAAGAAGAACCAGTACTAATTTAACTGAAGTTATTCCAGAAGATTGAAGAGGAAGGAATTCTCCCTAACTCAGTCTATGAGGATAATATCACTAATACCAAAGCCAGGAAAAGACACAGCAAAAAAAGAATACTACAGACCAATATCCCTTATGAATATAGATGTGAAAATTCTCAGCAAAATATTAGCAAACTGAACTCAACCACACATAAAAAGAAAAAAATAACACACCACAACCAAGTGGGTTTTATCCAAGGGATGCAAGACTGGTTCAACATATACAAGTCAATAAATGTGATCCATTATATAAACAGAATTTAAAACAAAAAAAATCACATGATCATTTCCATAGATGCAGAAAAATTATTTGATAAAATCTAGCATCCCTTCATGATAAAAATCCTCAGAAAATTGGCACAGAGGGAACATTCCTTAAAATAATAAAAGTCATATACAACAAACCCACAGACAATGTTATCTTGAATAGAGAAAAGTTTAACACACTCCTCTTCAGAACTGGAACAATGCAAGCGTGGCCATTTTCATCACTCCTATTCAACATGAATCCTAAAGATGCATTTAAAAGACTCCTGAACTTAGTAAATGAATTCAGTAAAGTTTCAGAATAAAAAATCAACACACACAAGTCAGTAGCACTGCTATACAGCAACTAAGCTAGGAAATCAAGAACTCAATTCCATATACAATAGCAGCCAAAAAGCTGAAATACCTAGGAATATATTTAACCAAGTGGGTGACAGATCTCTACAAGGAGAGCTACAAAACTCTGAAAGAAATTGTTGAGGACACAAACAAATGGAGAAACATCCCGTGTTCATGTATTGGAAGAATCAACATAATTAAAATAACCATATTACCCAAAGTAATCTACCAATTCAATGCAATCCCTATCAAACTACAAACATTACTTTTCACAGAATATAGAAAAAAAATACTAAAATTTATATAAAACCAAAAAAGGAGCCAGAATAGCCAAAGCAATCCTAAGAAGAGGAAGAAAAAGAAAAAAAAAAAAAAAAACAGCTGGAGGCACCACATTACAGAACTTCAAATTTTATTACAAGGCTGTAGTAACCGAAAAGGCATGGTACCAATACAAGAGCAGACACATAGACCAATGGAACAAAATAGAGATTCCAGAAATCAACCCAAATTTTACAGGAAAAACCTCACAATCTTATTCTTTTATTAATATGGGAATACAAAAAAGAAAAAAAGAATAGCTAAGACAAACTTAAAGAACAAATTTGGAAGGTTTACACTCCCCAGATAACAAGACATATTACAAAACCAAAGTAACAAGAAAATATAGTTTTGGCACAGGAGAGACAAATAGGTCAATAAACAGAAGCCACAATCTAGAAAAAGAAGCAAACATATATATCACTTGATGTATAGCATATAAATTGTACTGTATCAGTCATTTATCCATATAAAATATATCTTAATCCCAACCTCACATAAAAATCAACTGCAAATAGATTGTGAGGGTAAGTGTGAAATGTAAAATTGTAAAACTTCCAGAAGACAACATTTAAAAAATCTTCCTGTCTATGGGGATGGACCCCACTGTGTCCCCCTGGATTCCTGTTCCCTGATGTTCACATGATATGTAATCCCATCCTCTTTGAGTGTGGTAGGACCAGTGACTTGCTTCTAATCAATAGATTATAGCAAAGATGACAGGAATTCAAATGTAATTATAGTCTCAAATAAGTTTTTTAGAGTCATTATCAAAAAGAGATTATCCTGTATGGTCTGACTCAAAGGCACTGGGACCTCCCCAAAAGAAGGACTCCTCTTGCTGGCTTGATGAAATAAGCTGCCAAGTTGAAGAAGCCTCTGTGACGAAGAACTGTAAGGAAACTTCAGAATTACTAGTGGTCTCTATGTCCCAAGGTCAGTCATCAGTCATAAGCCAGCAAAAATCCACAGCCCCCAGGCAATATCAAGAAATTAATTCTGCTAATAACCTGAATGAACTTAGAAATAGACTTTTTCCGGTCAGGTCTCCAGATGAGAACACAGCCCAGCTAACACCTTGATTTCAACCTTATAAGACCTTGAGCAGAGGACCAAGCAAGCTAAATCTTGCTCAGACTTCTGACACATAGAGACTCTGAGACAATTTATTTAAGCCATTATGTTTATTTAGCAACAAAAGAAAACTAAAACAATGATTTAGGGTAAGCAAAGATTTTTTATATGATGCAGAAAAGCACTAACTATAAAGGAAAGATTGATAAATTAGAATTTATGAAAATCGAGAGCTTCTGCTCACCAAAATCACCAATAAAAAGGCAACGCGTAAAGTGTGAGAATATATTTGCAAACATATGTTCAAAGAAAGGACTCTATTCCATAACGTAAAAGGAACCCTATAAATCAATAAGAAACATAAACAACACAATTTTTAAATGGGAAAAAGATTTAAACAGGTACTTCACAGAAAGAATATCAAATGGTTGCAAACACATGAACAGGTGTTTAGCATCATCATTCTTTCAGAAAAATAAGTATTCACTATACACTATATAGTAAAAAATCATTGCACATGCACCAGAATAGCTAACAGTTTGTTTTTGTTTGTTTTGTTTTGTTGAAAAAGCTAAACCAAATAGTGGCCAGGCTATGATACAACAAAAACTTACCTACACTGCCAGTAAATGTGTAAATTGGCACAACTGCTTCTGAAAATGGCTTGAATGTATCTACCAAAGATGAATATACACATATTCTATGATTCTTGAATTCGATTTCAAAATACATATCAAAAAATGTGTACATATGCCATGTACTAGATTATTCATATTCTTCAATATTCATATTTGGCTATACTTAATAATCAAAACCTATAAACAGTTTAAATGTTTGTTACTAATTACATGAATAAATAAGTTGTAATACGTTGGTATAGAGGAATACTATGCAGCAATTAAAATGAACAAATAATTCCTGCATGTGTAGCATGAATGAGTATCACAAATAGAAAGTTGAACAAACGAATCTAAAACAAAAAAGCACTTACTGCATGAATCAATTTACAGAAAGTTCATAATAATCAAGACTAACTTATAGTTATAAAAGTTAAAATGCTAAATACTTTGAGGTAATGAGTAAAAGTGTGGTAAAAAGGAAGGTTTCTAGATACATCTAAACTTTCTATTTCTTAATGTGAATGATAAGTGCAAAGGTGTGTTCATTTTAAAAATTCATAGAGCTGTATGTTTAAGATTTGAACACATTTCTGTATGTACACTATACTTCAATAAAAATTAACAAAAACTGTCAAAATAAATGTCAGTGAGGAAGTTACAAATCAGAAGAGGATTGAAGGGTTTAAGTTAGTTCAGTGTGATTTTGGCGCCAGGACAAATAGACCAATGGAACAGGAGAGAGGGTCCAATGTCAGAAGCACACTTATAGGGTCACTTGATTTTATGCTGACGGTCTGACTTGATAATTTTCAGAGCCCGAACAAATATAAGAAAAGAGATAGTTAAAGTACTATGCAAAATAGTTAACCATCAAAAGGCACAGAGAATCTGAGGAGGAGGATGATACAAAACCGAGAGAATGGACATCCACTCAAGAAAGTATTCTGCTGAAAATTTCCTAAGAAAGTTTTTCTGGAAAATCTGCAAGTGGTGACACATGAAAGCAGCTGACAATTATAAGTGCTGAATGACAGCATAAACCTTGTTCTCTGGAAAACACCACTACCCTAACAATGGGAGACAATGTTCAAAAGAATATGAAATCAGTGCCACAGCATCAACTTGACTATATGGAATAGGTAGTAAGATAAAAATGCAAGACATGAATTAATGTGCTGCCCACTCCTGTTTTTTGCTGCCTAATCAACTGTCCCAAAATTTAGTGGCTTAAAACCACTCATTTATCATCTCTCATGATTTTTGAGAGCAGAATTGTGGGCAGGCTCAGCATTTTTTATGCTTCACATAACGCCAATCGATGTAACTTGGTGTTGTTCAGTTTGTAAATGGACTCATCTGGAAGGTCCAAGATAGTTTCATTTACATGTCTAATACCGTACCTTGGCTGGAATACCTGGAAGGCTGGCTGGACTCAGTTGAGACTGTTAATCAGAAGGCTCACATGTGGTCTCTCCAGAATGGCAGTCTCAGAGTAGCTAGACTCCTTACATAGCAGCTCAGGGTTCCCAGAGAATGTTTCAAAAGTGAACATTCCAAGAACTCCATACAGAAGCTGCAATACTCTCTATGACCTAGCCTTGGAAGTCTCAGAACATCACTATTGCCCATTATACTGGTCAAGCAAGTCAACTGGGCCAGCCCAGATTCAAGGGGAGAATGAAATAGACTATCACTTACAGAGGGACATGGTATGCATGTATAGGAAGAACAAATGGTGCTGGCCATCTTAGAGACATGCTATCATACCCCCTTATTTCCTCGTTACACTAAGACATTCTTCATACTAAGTCAGTAGCGTGTACTGTATCAGGAGAGGATTTACAAAGTTTACAAAGAATGACAAAGTCAGATTTTAGCTTTTGGATGAGGATGGATACTACAGCTGTGAATCAACGGCTGGAAAGTGGCAACAGATGTCAGGAAGGACAGCTGATGGCTGAAGAATGTGTGCCCTCCCCCTCTGGAAGCCCTCCAGAATATGTATCTACCGTCTCAGGAAAAATGGGTAGGGAAAATCCTGAATGGACTGAGAAATTCTTGAATTGACCAAGTTTATTTTTAAGAGACAATGGTTAAATTGATGCCAGTAGGCAGAAAGGGAGAGTGTAGAAATTAATTTCCAAGGCAGGAAAATCAAATCATATTTTTGAACTCCTAAATTTACAGTAAATTAAATTCATACCTATACAATTGCTTTAAGCTCCTGTTCCTTTTAATCATTTTAATTATTCATATACTACAATTCAGAAATAGCTAATTCTGATGAGCAATTTTTCCTGTCTCTCTATTTCATTTCTCCTGAATTCTTCATATTCTTTTTATACTCTCATAGCAATGACTGAACTGCCTTATTATTTACTTCAATTCAATAGTCTTGATGACTTTTAAAATCCAATTTGCCTTAGACATAAAATATTTATTATTTTAAACACTTAGTTAATTTCTATTGACTCATACTCTTCAAAATATCTCACTCCTGAGATTGTCTAGCCTATTACTTCTGGAGGAGCTCCTAACATAATACCTTCCCAGGTTCGTTATTATTTGTTTTCTGGGAAGTTTTTGTCCTTGAGCAGAGTTACAATATTTCTTCCTAGACAGTTGGGCAAATATTCACTGGATAAGCCACCAGATATAACTGAAGCAAGAAAAGGTGCTTTCGAAGTACAGACAAAACTCCAAGGAGCAGAACTTCAAGGGACAAGGATAAATTCACAAGTGCATATTTATTCACCATAAACATATATAAAAGAGAAAAGACTCACCAAACACCCATGAATAACTGAGGCAGACACACAGTATAGTCTCTCCACAAAAGAATTCGAAATTGTCTTTTTTCCAGTGTAGCTTCCCTTTTGCCCCTTCCATTTGTACTATACCCAAATTCTCATACCTTCCAGCCATAGGGGTGGTTCTATTCATGCTCAAATTCAAACATAAGGTGTAATCGGATCTAACCAAAAAAATCCAATCATCTTCCAATATGAAATACTAGCATCTAAGACACATGCACATACCCATCTAAACTCAACATGTAAAGATTTTCCTCTAAATACTTCATTGTGCTCTTAATTCAGCCAACATAAAAGAGACTTGTCATAATATATTACTTCATTTTACTGCTGTCGGAGCAATCTCAACCCCTGAAGAAGCCTTAGTCACTGATAAAATTAAAACAGTGAGACCTTGTTGAATGCTTACCACAGGAAAGGCACCTGATAAGCAATTTACATTCATGGCCGCATTTCATCCTCATACTAAATACTCACCCTATGAGGTAGGTGCTATTATTAGAGGTAAAGAAATCAATGCTTAGAGAGTTTACAGGTGAAGAAATCGATGCTCAGAGAGTTTACATAAATTTGCCAAACTACAATCATCTATAGTCTTGACAATTGAAGAATCTTTTCAACTCACACTCTGGCTGCCCTTCAGTTTAGTCCCAGTCAAGAGCTGGAATGATCCATTTTAGAAATATCAAATCAGGCTGGGCATGTTGGTTTATGTCTGTCATCCCAGCACTTTGGGAGGCTGAGGTGGGAGAATCTCTTGAGACCAGGAGTTCGAGACCAGCCTGGGAATCATAGGAAGACCTTGTCTCTAAAAAAAAAAAAAAAGAAAAGGAAGGAGGTGAAAGAAAGAAAGAAGATGGCGATGGAAATGGTGAAAGTGTGAGAGTCTCTGCATGGGTGAGTGTCCATAAAGACAGTCTGCATGAGTGAGTGTGTGCAGATGGGTGAGCTAAAGTCTGTCTGGAGGGAGACTTGGGATCAAGCACCCAGGGCTCCCCTCTGGAGGCAGCTGCAACCCACTACTGCTCTGAGATCATTGCCCCCAGTGTGTAGGATCATCCGCCATTCTCAGGGGTATCTCAGGGGAAGCCAGCAGACATCAGCTGCTCCTCAGCACCTAGCCCACCTGTGGCAGTGGGCTGGGTACTGGCAGCAGGAACTGTGGAAAAGGCGTGTGTGGGAAATCTGGAACTGAGCTCTGGCGCTGGTGAGGATATGCCAGCCGCCACCATTTTCTCTGTCCCAGACCAGGCAGAGACCTGCATTGGCCCACCAAGTCTGTTCAGCCTCCAATCTGAGACCTCGAGGCAAACTCCGCACCCCTCTGGGATCCACCATCTCTGGCCCAGAGAGAAACTTCAGGAGTGGACACAGAGGGACAGATGCCCCACCCCTGGACCAGGCACAGGCATGTCTATCTGAGTGAGAGACTTGGCAGCAACAGCAACAGCGGCAGCGGATGAGTTGTGGTATGTCTGGATCTGATTCACCTTCCTCCCCAAGCAGTCCATGGGGCATCCAACCCATGCTGAAAGCAACCCAATCAGTCTGTGCTGAGAGCGGAGAGGAGGAGCTGGAGACCAGAGTGGATTCTCTACCACATCAGCAGCCAAAAGTGGTAGTGGCAGTAATGCTAGGGACCTACCACTTAAAAAAAAAAAAAGGAAAGGAACCTGAAATTCCAGAAATGGCCCCAGAGGAAGCTCTTTTTTTCTGTTTTGGTTTATGTTTTTGTATTGGTTTTATTTTCCTTATTTTTGTTGTTTGTTTTCTTGAGTTCTTTAGTTTTTCTATTTGCAAGTGGGTGTTTTTGAAGGCAAGTGCATCGTCGGGTTTTTTTGTGTGTATATTTGTTTTGTTTTTATTTATTTGTTAGTAGATGTGACTATCTGTTTTTCTTCTGCTGCTTCTCTCTCTTCATCTTCCTTTTGTCTCCCTTCTTTCTTTTTCTGTTCTTTTCCTTTTTCTTATTTCATTTTGCTCTCAGGGGGTGTACCTATGCCCCCACTGCATGGACAGATCATAAGGTGGAACGAAGTGGGTTTCCAGGGAGCCCACACACCTGTCAGCAGATACTGTGATCTGAATATAGCTTTGAAACCACAGCTCCCTCCATCACACCTTAATCAAATCTTAAAACTGCAAAAAGCACAGTCCCCCATCCCCACTCCAACTTCAAAACTGAACCAATCCAGAGGATCTACATAAGGAATAATAGGGAATTGAGCAAACAAAGTGAAAGTTTTCCCCCTTATCACCAAGCAATGGAATTAAAGAAGGGGGAAAGGGGGGGAGGAACTATCCCAAATGAAGAAAGGACCCATCCAGATCCCTGGGAAGACAGCATCTGAGAATACAGACTTTGGAGCTCAAATGAAGAGCTCCCAGAATGACTGGTTTCAAACCACAAACACAGATATCAAGATAGAGAGGTTGAACAGAAATGAGGAGAGACAAGAGGAAAGAATGAAGGAGTTGATAACTGAGATGACGGCAGTAAAGAATACAGCAAGCAAAATAAAAAGTGACAAGCACAGAAAGCAGAATTAGCTAAGCAGAAGAAAGAATCTCAGAGCTTGAGGACCAAAATATGAAACTAAACCAAACTGTTAAAAAACATAGAAAAGTAGCTTAAAAAATCAGAACAAAGCTTCCAAGAGATGTGCAATTATATCAAGAGGCGGAACCTATGCTTAATTGGCATTCCTGAGGCAGATAGAAAGAGACTACCCTGGAACAAATGTTTCATGAAATAATTCAAGAAAACTTCCCTCGTCAGAGATATGACTATTCAGACACAAAAGATTCAGAGAACCCCTTCAGGATGTCAAATAAGAAGACCAACTCTTAGACACATAGTAATTTGATTACACAAAGTAGTTATAAAAGAAATAAATCCAAAAGGCAGCAAGAGAGAAAGGTCAGACCACCTACCAAAAAGATCAATTAGAATATCAGCAGACTTGTCTACAGAAACACTACAGGCTAGAAGAGACTTCAAAGTTCTCAAAGATAAACAATTTCAATCAAGAATTTCCTACCCAGATAAGCTAAGCTTCACCAGTGATGGAGAATTAAAATCCTTCCCAGACATTCAAGCTCTAAGAGTTTATGCTGCCTCTAGACTAGTTCTACAAGAAATGTTTAAGAAAGTATTAAGCACAAAAGAAAGAAAAAAAAAATGACCACACTCTTCCCAAGAATGCAAGAAAAAGATTGATAGCACACACATATGTCAACACCAAAATTAAAAGAAAATCAACAAGCTAACAAACAAACAAACAACAAAATCTATAAGAACCTCATGACAGGAATAAACTCTCACATCTCAATAATTAGCCTGAATATAAATGAACTAAATGCGCCATTAAAAGACACAACATGGCAAACTGGATTTTAGAAAATGACACAACAATATGCAGTCTCCAGAGACTCGTCTCACCAGAATGGACACTCACAGACTTAAAGTTAGAGGATGAAAAACAAAGTTTCAGGTAAACAGAACACAAAAGAAAGTAGGAGTTGCAGTCTTAATATCAGACAAAATATCCTTTAAGCTTTCAAAAATAAAAAACACACAGAAGGTCATGACATAATGATAAAAAGTTCAATCCATCAAGAAATACCCATCCTAAACATATATGCACCCGATATAGGAGCACCAACTTTTATAAAGCAGCTTCTAGGTAAGCTAAAAAAGATATTGACTCTGACACTGTCATAGCTGGGGACTTAAATACCCCATGTACAACCCTAGATAGATCAACAAGGCAAAAAATCAACAAGGAGATCCAGAACCTCAACTTGACACTTTACCAAATGGACTAAATAGATACCTACATAACACTCCACCCAACAACCACAGAATATACATTCTACTCATCACCATATGGAACATACTCCAAGACTGACCACATTCTCGGCCATAAATCAAGCACAAACAAATTCCATAAGATAGAAATACTGCCATGCACTGTCTCAGACCACAGTGGAATAAAAGTAAATATCAACCCCAACAAAGCTCCTTCAAACCCACAAAGATATGGATACTAAACAGCATGATGCTAAACAACTCCTGGGTTAAAAGAAATCAAAGCAGAAATTAAAAGATTTTTGGAAACAAATGAAAATAAAGACACATCTTACCAAAATCTCTGGGATGCCATGAAAACAGTACTGAGAGGGGAATCAATTTCTTTATGAACACACATCAGAAATGCACACAAGTTAACAGCCTAACAAATCACCTAAGGGAGCGGGAAATACAAGACCACCAAAACCTTAACTTTGGCAGAAGAATCCAGATCACCAAAGTAAAAGCTCAAATACAGCATATAGAAGACAAAAATATTACAGAAAAAAATCAGCAAAACAAAAAGCTGGTTCTTTGAAAGTATAAATAAGATTGGCAGACCTCCTAGCCACCCTACAACAAGGAAAAAGCCCAAATAAACACAATCAGAAATGCAACGATCAAATCACAATAGACCCCAAAGAAACAGAAAAGATTATCAGAGAGTACTTTGCACACCTGTATGGGAACAAACTTGAAACCTAAATAAAATGGAGGACTTTCTGACATCACACAACCTCCCAAGGTTGAAACAAGAAGAAACTGAGACATTAAATAGACCAATAACAACCCAAGAAATTGACTCCATCATAAGAAAACTACCTAAAAAAAATTCCTGGACCAGATGGCTTTCCAATAGAGTTCTACAAAACTTACAACGAGGAGCTGATACCAATCTTATTAAAAGTATTCTAAGCAATTAAGAAAGATGGAACTCTCCCCAAATCATTTTATGATGCTAACATCACACTGATACCCAAACCAGGTAAACATCCAACAAAGAAAGAGAACTACAGGTCAATATCCCTGATGAACATAAATGCAAAAATACTCAACAAGATTCTAGCAAATCGAATCCAAAGACACTTCTCAAAAATCATCAACCATGACCAAGTAGGCTTCATCTCCAGGATGCAGGGCTGGTTCAACATTCACAAGACCATAAATGTAATTAATTACATCAACAGATATAAACATAGGAATCACATAATTATATTATTAGATGCAGAAAAAGCTATCAATAAAATCCAGCACTACTTCTTGATAAAAACCCTTGAACACCTGATCATAGTGGGAACATACTTCAACATAGTAAGAGTTATCTATAATAAACCCACAGCTAACATATTGCAAAGTGGACAGAAATTGGAAGCATTATCCCTGAAAATCCAGAACAAGACAAGGCTGCCCACTCTCACCTCTCCTGCTCAACATAGTGGCAGAAATCGTAACTAGAGCAATCAGACAAGAGAAGGATTATCAGGGGTATCCAAATAGGAAAAGAAGTCAAGTTATCCCTCTTTGCTGATGATATGACCCTATATCTCGATAATCTAAGAGAATCTGTCAAAAACCTCCTTGCACTGATAAAGGGCATTGGCAAAGTCTGAGTAAAAAAAAAATGTGCAAAAGACAGTTACATTCTTATACACCAACAACAAGCAGGCAGAGAACAAATAAGAAGCAAAATCCCATTTATAATAGCAACAAAAAAATGAAATACCTCAGTATCTTCCTAACTAGAGAAGTGAAAGACCTTTATAATGAAAATGACAAAACACTGCTCAAAGAAATCAAAGATGACACAAATAAATGGAAAAATATTCCATGTTCATGGATTGGAAGAATTAATACTGTTAACATGTCCGTCCTACCCAAGGCAATCTGCAGGTTTAACACAATACCCATTAAATTACCAACATCATTCTTCTCAGATCTAGAAATGGCAATACAGAAAAATTCATATGGAAACATAAATGACTATGAATAGCCAAAATGATTTGCAGCAAAAGAAACAAAGTGGGAGGTATCACATTCCCAGACTTTAAACTCTATTATAAGGCTACAATAATCAAAACATCCTGGTATTGGTACAAGAACAGGCATTTAGACCAATGGAACAAGTTAGAGATTCCGGAAGCAAAACCTCAATTTCTCAACCAACTAATTTTCGACAAAGCCTCCACTAACAATCACTTATTGTTAAGAAGAACTTATTCAGTAAATGGTGCTGGGAAAACTAGCTGGCCACATGCAGAAGATTAAAACAAGACCCCTACCTATCACCATATACAAAAATCAACTCTAAATGATGAAATAACTAAATGTAAAACAAACTATAAGGATCTTAGAAAATGCAGGAGAGACACCCTTATGAAAATTGGAACTGGAAACCAATTCCTGATCAAAACTCCAAGTGCCCAAGACATAAGAGATAAGATTGATAAGTGGGATCTCATCAAACTGAAAAGCTTCTGCAAAGCAAAAGAAGCCATCAAGAGAGTGGAGAAACAGCCCACAGAATGGGAAAAATATTTGCCAACTCTATATCTGACAAAAGCCTAACATCTAGGATCTATAAGGAACACAAACATGCAAAAAGAAAAACACAAATAGCCCTATTAAGAAGTGGGCAAAAAGTATAAATAGACACTTTTCAAAAGAAGACATATAAGCAGCCAACAGATACATGAAAAAGCGTTCAGCCTTACTAATCATCAAAGACATGCAAATTAAAACCACACTGAGATACTACCTAACTCAGTCAGGATGGCCATCACCAATAACTCAAATAGCAATAGATGCTGGAGAGGATGTGGGAAAAAGAGAATACTTATGCACTGTTGGTGGGAGTGTAAACTAGTACAGCCTCTGTGTAATGCAATGTGGGGATTCCTAAAAGATCTAAAAGTGGAACTTCCATATGATCCAGCAATTCCCCTTCTGGGAATATACCTGGAGGAACTCATATCTCTATTAAAAAGTTACCTGCACACACATGTTTATTGCAGGATTATTTACAATAGCAAAAACATGGAACCAACATGTGGCTCATTGAAAGGAGACTGGATAAAAAAAAAAATGTGGTACATATACACGATGAATATTGCACAGCCATAACAAAATTATGAACTTCACAGCAACTTGGATGAATTTAGAGTCTATAATACTCAGTGATCTATCACAGAAACAAAGAACTGAGTACCCCATTTTCCCCTTCATAAATGGACACTGAGCAATTATCCTAATACTACAAAAAGGGATTGACAGTAGTAGGAAAATGTCAGGGGATGGGGGGGACACACTTCATCAATAAGAGTACCTGATCTTAAACCAGGCGAAGTAAGGACCAAAGTGAGGCCCAAACTTTACCTGTACAAACACCATTTGTATATCTAATCCTGAATTGTGCCCCACATCCTTAAAGTAAAAAATAAAAATAAGAGGAGGGAAGGAAGGAAAGATAGAAGATAAACATCGAATCAATCTGTAAGATCTGGATCCTCATGACCCTTATCCTGTCATCTATTACTCTGTGATCCATTTACTTCATCTGTCATCTCTTTGCTGCTCCTGCAATGCACTTACCAGGTACCTATCCCTCTGCCTGTGACACTCGTATTTCAATATTTCAGATTTCCACATGGTTTATTTCCTTACCTTTTTCAAATATTTGCTCAAATAATCTCTTCTTAATGAGACCTTCCTTGCCTTTAAAATTTCACCCACAACATGCATTATTTGCCCCTTGACACTTATCACCTTATAACACATTAAATCATTATCTATTTGTTTTCTTTATTTTCTGTCCGTACCTATCAAAATTGAAGCTCTGTGAGGTTATCCTTTTTTTCTGTTTTTGTTCATTGATGCTCCAGCCCCTAGAACACTGCCAGGAACATGGTAATTCATCAATAAATATGTGTTTAATGAATAAATCATGACAAGGATATAGGTGTTACTTCAAAAAAAAAGAGGTGGATATAAGTTATACTGCCTTTTAAAAATGTGTTTCGTTTTTTTCACTTAGCGACATCCATGACTTCTGCTATCTACAGTAGCATAGCAAATCTTCTTCTACCCATCCTATCACAATACCTTGTATTACCAACTTCATTCTTTTTAAGGGACTGTGACACTCACTAGATATTCCTGGAGACCTGACAGGTACTGACTTCTACTGTAGCCAACTGTGGGGATGTCATTTCTCTGTGCATCTGTACATGTATTTTTTTTTAAAGACTTACACAACAATACTCATAGGAATCTTATTCATAATGACCCCAAACTGGGAAAGTCTAGAGCCCATCAGTAGGAGAATGAATAAGCAGCCTGTGGTATGGCCATATAAAAAAAAAAAAACACTATTCAGTAACAAAAAGAAATAATCTTCTGATACATTCAAAGTTGGATGGATCTGAAAAGCATTATACTACGTTTTTTTTTAAAGACAGACACAAAAAGTTACATTTTTTATTATATGTATATGACATTTTAAAGTAAGAAAAACTAATCTATGACATTCTGAGGTAGGAAAGACTAATCTATGGCAGAACAAAAAAAAAAGAGTATTTTTCCTTTGAGGATAGGGGTAGAATTTGACTTGGGAAGATCTTGAGGAAATCTTCTTGGGTGTGGTAATGTTCTACATCTTGATATGGGTTTGCTTTCAACGAAAACTCAGTGAAAGTACTGAGTACATTTGTACATTTTACTATATATAAATTTTATAACAAATTTATCCAATATTGAATTCTAGTTACTAATATGCATACTAAAATATTTAGGGAGAATTGCTCTGATATCTTCAATTTACTTTGAAATGCATTAAAAATACAAAATGGATTCATGGATAAATAAAGAAACACTCAGGTATGTGATAAAGCACATATAAGACAATATAAATTATAGAATCATGTTGAAATTTTTTTTTTTAGTTTGCTGTATGTTTGAAAAAAATCTTATAATTTTTTTTCAGACCCAGAATCTCATTCCCATCCTGCCTGACAATCTCTCTTGGATTACAGATCCTTACTACCAACTCCATCTTTGCCAGATAGATGAGTATGAAGAAAAATGTCAAGGTCCCGAAGGCTTGGAGCTAGGGTTCCCAGCAGCCTCTTCCCCATCACCCACTGATATTTTTAAGGACTGTACTGAAGTGTTGGTCATAGGACCCTGGCATCCAACTTTGATGAGTATAGAAATGTACTTTCCCCCCAGGAAGGATGGAATATAAATAGACTGTGCTTACAAAGTTTCGGTCTTGTGCTCACAAAGTTTTATATAAACTCATATACATGATTATTTAGATGTAAGAAGAAAGAATTATTTCAGCTCCATTGAAATTTTATCTTTTTGTTCTCCTTGTAAAAAAATACACTGAAATTTATTGCAAGGATCCTTATAAAAGTAATAAAATAATATAAAATGATCATAAAACCAATCACATATTTTATAGAAAATAGCAGAATAAAATCACTTTTAGTGAGATGTCAAAAGTAAAGAAATTTATCACTTAAGAAAAAACAACTTTCTGCTATCTATAAGCATTTAATGTCTTCAACTTTTGTGCCCTTGCAGGACTGTAAAGCTATTTTACTATTTGGAAAGACTACTGATTACTGACCATGCTTATGGAAACCTTCAGTGTGAATTCTGTTAACTGAAAAATATTTTTAATAATTGTCTTTGTCTTGTCTTTTCTGTTATATTTGCTCATACTGTATCCTTTCATACCCCAGCCAAAACAAAACAAAACAATTCATGTATTCTGTAATATCATTTGAAACCAGTTGTTCTTATGATATACAGTACTAAGATTTACTAACTTTGACCTATGAAGAAAAGTAAACAAAAGAAACCAGAAGTCATAGGAAGCCACAAGTTGAATATAAACCAGAAATTCAGCATGCTTCTAAATAAGCAAATGCTATTTAGGAATGAATTAATAAAAGCATAGAGAGGTTAAATGGAGCATTAGCTCAATTCAACTAGTGGGCCTCTGTCAAGGTAATGTTTCAATAGGGATTTCAAAGTAAAAAATAAATATATTTCTAAGAAGGCTCACAAAATAATACTTGAAGAATGAAACTGAGTGGGAAACACTTAAGAAATAGTAGACAAGAAAAGCAAGAGAGATGGTAACCATCTTGCCCTCCATCTCCCCTGGAAATGGAACAAGAAGAAATGGTCTACAACAACAATAGATTAAGTAAGAGATAAAACTCACTCAAAGGCCCCTTTTCTGTCTTCAATGAACTTAATGTTCTGAGACATTGTACAATGTCAATGACTCTCTCCTTCACAAAGAGCCTCCTTTCTCTTCTAACATATGGCTCTCTGTCCTCATTCTACCTTGCAAATCACTCTTTTTGTATCCCTGGTCTCAAGGTCATAAGAGGAAGGCAAGAGCTTAGAAATGCTCTGTTAGTCTCCATATAATTTTTTTTTTTTTTTTGAGAAAGCAGAATTTTTTGAGAGGACAGAAAAGTTCCTGCAGTGGGAGGGGACCCGAAGGGGTTGCCCTACAATTTTTTACTTTTACTCTTTACTCTTGCTTTTATTTTTAGTGACTCTGCTTCTTCTGACTACCTTTAAAATGTACATGTTATTTAAGATTACATCCTTTTTGGTCCCCTTTTCTCTTTACTATCTTCTTCCTTCCTGGATAGTCTTACCCACTGGTGACTCCTAAAATTATAGTACAGCTTTAATCTCGTCCCTAAGCTCCAAACTAAATGTCTCTCTTAGTTGTCTATCAGGCACATACGATTTCACCATGTTGAAATCAAATGTATCATGTCTGCCCAAATCCTTCTCTTTCTCCCTCTCTGCCTCCCACATTGTATATTTTTCATCTCCACTCCTCTGCTGATGTTTCTTGAAAGTAAAGGTGTGTCTGATACATCTTCCTTATCTCTGTGCCTAAAAGTGTATCTAATACATATCAGGTGTGCAAAATAGAATGAAAAAAGGAAGGAAGAAAGAAGGAGACAGAGGAAAAGAAGAAAAAGGGAAGAAGAAATGGACAGAAGGAGATGTAAGGAGGAAAGCAATTAATAAAGTTACCGAGCTATTTACCCATAATAGGAAGTTTAAAGGTTATAACAGCTGACCCTGTAATTCTGCTGAAGAAAGAAATCTCTCTTTGCTGGAAAATTATCACAAGCGATCTTCAAAGTAAAAATTAAGTTCCCAGGAACTAGATATTAACCAAAGAAAACTTGGAGGGAGAGGGGGAGATACTCTATATTATGGACAGAGTTTGAAGAATCCCAAGATAAAATGAGAGGAAAAGAGTAAAGCACAGAAAAAAAAATAGACAAAATGAGGCAAACAGTACTGTGACAACGCACTCACCCCCATGACTTCCACATCTTCTATCAGTTCTGGAAAATTTCTTAAAGCTTGATATGAGTAGATGTTTTTGTTCTTGCAATGCAGTGAAATGATGGAATTTAAAATCTAGGTTTACATGGGGTGGAAAATGAGACAAAATTCATGAACACAAAAGCCAGAGCACAAGGCAACAGCTGGCATCCGGGTTTATATTCGCAATCACACGCTGTAGTGAAAGTACTTAGCCTTCCCGTAAAGGAATGTGGCAGTTGAAGCATGACCTCATCCTCTGCCAGGTAATTTGATATAGATGATCAGATCAGAATATGATCTGTCCACAGGATCAAACCAAAGTTATAAAATCAAGTGCCAGAGATTGTACAATATACGTCGCTCATTTCCAAATTCAAAGAAACAGAGCTAAGTAAATCAACTTAAAATTCTAACAGGAACTCAAGCAATTCAGCTTTGATCTTGGTCAACCTCTGCTTACACCCATTTAGAATGGTGATGTAATCTCCTTAAAAGGTTTAAATTCTCTGAAGCTAGCACAGCCTTGAAAATAAGTGTTGGCCCATAGGGCTTAAATTGAAGAAAGACGGTGTTCACTAAGGAACACTTTGGCAATAGACCAACAATGAACTTCAATATACTTCTTTGTTTTTTCAGGGGACTCTGTGTTGATCAAGGTGCATTTGTGTCCTTATAGCTGAAGGAGATGGCAAGCAATAGAAAGAGACAGGGATGTCTAATGGTTTGATTATTTATGTCTGCCAATATCAGGTCCTTGAAATACAAGATTTCTTAACATTAGGCCACTATACCTTTCATACTCATTCTGATGCTATATTGGCTACTTTATTTCCTTTATATGCTTCAGTCTGAGTTTTATAGCTTGTAATTATATGTGTTGTTATATAAAAAAATGAATGTAACCACTCATTTTGACAGGCTAATGAGGTACAGGAGTGAAAATACTAGAAGTATGTGATTTTATAGAAAATTCTACCATCATACTTGTTTTGTAATAAACCAAGTTGTGGACCTTCAAAATGTGCTGCTACCTTATAATAAAACCATTTACAGCCATACGAAGAGAAGAGAATTCTTTTTTTTCAATCAGTGATGGTCACCTCTGCTATAAAGAAAATGCTCTGGATTGTTTTCGAAGCAGAAGAATAAGTAAACACCCAAGAAACACTCCAAAAAACTGATGTTCGTTATCAAAGTAAACTAACAAAGCCTCAAGACCATTTGAAAAATAGAAATCTTGTGATGGTTGTAACAATCCTAGGGTGCCTACTCTACCATCAGCATTTACAAAACATTTTTTTTCACTTCACTAATTTCTTTGGGTTTTGGTTTTGTTCCCAGCTAGTATGTTCTCACTCTAAGACACTTTGCACCACATTTATACTTTGTTAGAAGCATTGGACAGATGTTTTGCATTGCATCTTTCCAATGCATATTTCCTTCTCGAGTACCAACTTTCACATAAGGTAGACGTCTTTTTTCTTGACCAAGAGACATTCTCTTTTTCCTTAAATCAGTCATGTTTAGAAACTAGCTTCTCTATTACAGCAGCAAAGGAAAACACTGGCAATGTTTCCTAGGTTTTTTTCCTTTCTTCCTCTGAAACTTTCCCTCTGACATCCTGATGACATGAGCGGTCGATATGTGAAACAGCAATCTGTGTGTACGCTAAGTCAGGAGGCACTGAACAAACGACTGTTTGGCCACTGTGAGAAAGAGAATGAATCAGCTTCCGTTGGCAGTGACATCAAATGTAGAAGAGAAGAAACACTTGATTTCACCTCTGAGCCCCTGCTTTGTGATTGACATACTTTTCATAGCATAGAACAAGCTCTCACTGCTTTCTGACACAACTGCCCAAACGACTGAAGTTGCCGGAATACCTCACCTGGGGGGAAGTGGTCTATCTTGCGACTCGGGCTGTATGCAGTAGAGCAAGGGGAGGATGCTCTGAAGACCTAAAATGTTATTTATATAGGAGTACTTCTCACTCTTTTTCAGAATCTGCTTATTCTTAGTTTGAACAAAAGTTCGAAGAAGCCTAAAGGCAGCGCAGTGTAAGTCGTAGAAGCAGGTTCTGGTGTTAGACTGAATTCGATCCTGACTCTGCCATTTTAGTAGCTCTGCGACCTTGGGCAAGTGACTCAAACTCAGTGCTTTCTTAGATCACCCATAAGATGGGAAAGATAATAACACCTATCATAGGGTTGTTATAAGAATGGAATGACTTAAAAACATGTAAAATACCTAGAACTGTGATAGGCACATGGTTTTGTTTAATTTCTAAGCCCATAAAATATTACAAATGGCAATAAAGAAGTATTATAAGAATCTCTACAGGCAATTGCCCTGACACCAGTCAGCGGTATCAACTAAAAGTCTCATGGAGGCAGGGGGAGGCATTGTTTGACAACAGACATAAGAATGGGAGACATGGCGTATAGGAGCAAAAGCCTGATGAATGTCCAAGGGCATCCCTCTATTACGTCACAACAATGTAGTGAAAGTTTACAAAGGAGAACTTGAATCTTCATGTCCAAGGACATTACTGTCTCAGCTCAGAAAAATAGTTGATGCTTATAAAGAGAACCCTGGGTACCCAAGAAATGATTTTAAAGGGTTCAATCTTTTAACTGAAGAGGGAATACATTTTGAACAAGTTCTGTTCAAAAGAAGCCAAATAAAAAGTCTGAATATATTCAGCTATCAAAAAAGTCACTCTGTTATTCAGAATGAGTCAATCTTGAAGTGGTCTTGTTATAAGAAGATAATGAAAGCAAAAGCAACATAGAACAAATCATTTCATGAGGAGGTGTGGCAAAGACTGCCAATTGCCCTCTACATTTTAGTGTCCAAATGTTCCTTTGGGAAGCAGAAATGTTCTGAGTATGTGAGGGTATAACTCCACGCTCATCTGCACGTCCCAGTCTCCCTTGTTGCTCCCTTGGCCAAGTGGCCAAACCGTCATCACTGGAATGTGAATGGATGGAAGACTGTTCTGGTAACTTCTGTGATGCTTTCTTACAAAAGTGTTACTTTTCTACTTCCTCTTCCTCCCCCCACAAAGCTGTATTGAGAACATGAAGCAGATAAGCTAGCTTCTACTATGCAGATGAGACAACAACCAAGGAAATGACTGCACATAAAAACAGGAAACTGTGTTTCCAGGTCAGAGCATGGAGGAGGCAGAGCGCTCCAACTCCCCTGGACCGGTGTCTCCCTCAAGACCATTAACTTCTATCTCGTTGGTGCCACAGCAATTTGGGGTTTTGCGGTAGTAGCCTAGTATCATTTTGATTAATTTAGAGAAAATAAGATAAATTAAATGCACACCTATATCGAGTGCCAATATTGGCCAAGTTACTATGTTAGGCTCTATAGAGATGCAGAATTAATTTGATGCAAGTTCTGCTTCAGAAGCCTTATCATCCAGAAAAGATGAGACAAGTACACAGGTAATGACATTACTATACATTCTACGTTGCTTGTTATCTGAGAGTTATAAGCAAGGTGTTATTGAGTTGTAGGAGGAAAGAGTTTTATCAGATGGACCAGGAATTCTTCAGTTGGAAAAATAAATCATCATGAAGATGGCTTTTGAGGAAGACCTGTAATTGATAGGATTTCAAATTCAAAAATAAACAATGCCAGGAAAGAGGAGACATTTCAGGAAAGAAAACAGTATAAATAAAAACACTGCAGCAGATAAATGGACACATTGGTATGTCCTGTTAAATTAGAAGGTAGGGTGAAAGAACCTTGGATCACATATTCTGGAAGAGTAAGTTTAAACCACACTGTGAAAAGCACCAAATTATTATAATAAAATATTTATTAAACTCTCTCTATATGCAAACATTGTGCTAAATGCTTTATGTGTACTTTCTCAGTTTATCCTCAGAAAAAAATGCTAATCTTTCTGAGGAATCCGTATCTAATTAAGCAGGCAATTAAAATGTTAAAGAACTAAAAGAAAGTAGATGGCACTCTCTAGCGTGGCTTTGGGAAGGCTAATTACGTAAGTGAGGGCGGTGCAGGATGCAAAGGAGAGTCATAAGGATATCTTTGTAATAGATAAGAAATGAGATGGGGGATTGAACTAGCATGACAGCATTGATGCTGGGGCTAGATTCAAGACATGATGAAGAACTTGGCAAGTAATTATGTGATTGAAGAGTCCTATGAAAGAGGAGATAAAAGAAAATACTAAGGTTCAGAACCTGAGCCCTGAAATTAGTAAAGTAAGAAGTCAAGTGTTGTAATAAACAAAAAATAGCAGGGAAGGAGGAAACTCTAGGTTTATTGAAATGTTTCTGGAGTTTATGCTGAGATATTTCAAGTACTCCTGACTTACTATGGACCTCAGGAAAATAGCTTAATGTCTCCAATCCTGTTTCCTTCTCTGAAAACTGCAAATCATGGCATCCAACTCATAAGACTTTATGTGAGAATTAAAGAAGATAATATTTTTATAAAAGGAAAGAAAAAGCACTTGGCACTATGGATAGCCCTTAGTAGACACTCATTAAATAGTAGCTAGTACTTTTATTACTGTTGCTATTGCTATTGTTGCTTCTGGCCATTATGAAAAATTGGGAGCAACGGTGTAGGTTTCAAAGACACTCATTGAAAATGTGAGAGTTGACAAAATCGTCAAAGAAAAAAGTTTTAATGAGAGGAGACCCAGTAAAGGAGAGAGAGGAGGAAATGTGAGTGAGGTAAGAAGAAATGAAAGACAGGAGAAAAGAAAGATTCAATGAGGAGATGGTCAAGATATCAAACGCCACTAAAAGTATAAGAAAGGTGAGACCTGAGAAAAAATAGTATTGATTTTAGTGGCAGGATCAAGAAAGTGTTGTTTGTCAGGAGATAGAGGCCTACCTGTTCTTATCAACATACGGGAAAGAGCTAATAGAGAGGAAGATTGCATTGACAAAGGAAAAAAATGGAAGGAATGAAAACTCAGTAGAAGAAAAAAGGTTTAGATCAAGAGCACAGATGGGCAGGTCAGCCTCAGCAGGAGGGGACGTGCACTTTCATCATGCAGGGGGATGAGAGAAATGAGAAGGAGATGGGTGGGGCTGAAAACATGAAGACACGAAACATGAAGAAACTCCACATGGTGAGAGAGCTCACTTAAGCTGGCTTTTTAGTAAAGTAGCAGGCAAGTCATCTGCTAAGAAAAAGCAAATGGAACAAATTAAAGCCTGGAAAAGATGTTCACAGCTTGTTTTCGTCTACAGACAAAGATTATTTATCCAGTAAAGGACATTATTTCTTCATTTCCCCTTTAATAATATTTTATCAAATCAATTTTTCTTCTCAAAGGGTTTATTTTCTAGTATTTGGAAAACGTTTTCAGAGGAAAGCATCTTGAATGACTGAAATGAGTTCACTGTTTAATGCCAGCTCTACAGAGAAGAGGAATAAGTGATGATGAAGGCAGTGGTGAGGAGGGCTCCAAATTGTACAACACCATCCTGAAGCATGCGCCTTCCTATGGAATGATTATAATGCAATTTTTATAGATCTCTTTCCTATACCCACTGTACCAGGTTGAATGATGTCTTCCAAAAAATGCCTGTCTCCCACCCCCCACACCCCCACCCCGAACCTTAGAATGTGACTTTGTTTGGAAATAGGGTCTTTGCATATGTGTCCAGTTAAGATGAAGTCATGCTGAATTAGGGTGGGCTCCAATCCAAGACGACCGGTAATGAAGACAGAAAATCAAACACAGACATGGACACAGAGGAAAGCAGTCATGTGAAGACAGAGGCAGAGATGGAAGTTATGCTGTCGCAAGCCAAGAAATACCTGGGGCTCTCAGAAGCTGGAAAAGGCCAGAAAGAATCCTCCCCCTTCAGCCTTCTAAAGGAGCATGGCCCCGCCAACATCTTGATTTTGAACTTCTGGCCTCCAGAACTGTGGGGGGAATAAATGTATGTGATTTAAGTCATTCAGTTGGGGTGCTTTGCTATGACAGTCCTAGGAAAACAAGAAAATAAGACACTTAAGTCCTGTGACTAATGGATGCTTCCTGTATTAGGCATCTCAAGGATAATCCAGAAATCAGAAGTATCATTTTCTACCAGAACTTAACTTTGTTGAACTGTACCCCTCTCGAAAACCACCAGGAAAAATATTCCTTAAAGCATTATTGGAAATAGAGTAATATTTATCCAAAACCCCTGAAAAACTGGTGAGGAGTGGGCATGAACAAAAAGCATCTTCAGAATTCGTTATGTGAAAAAATGACCCAAGTACTATTAGTCCAAGGTTCTATAAAAGAGGTCAAATGGGAATGAGAACGAATCGCTTGAAATAACCAATAGGTAGAGAAAAAATAATAATAGCTTAAGGCCCCCATACAAGTCTCTTTAAAAAGAAAGACACCAATTAGAACACTGAGCTTGGAGCCATGGACAGTAATGAAAGTAAACAAAGTGTGAGACATCCATTTGGAACTATTTGATAACGCATCAAAGAGCATCACCAGTACCCAGTTCCCCAGAGGGAGAGGAAAGGACAAAACCCACTCCAAGTTTGAAGCCTGCCTGGCTGCACCTTATCACATATTTAGATATAAAAAACAAACTGACTCTCGATGCTTTGAGCTTATGCGATCTCACGGAAGGAAATAAATCAAAATTGGGGGTTCAAGATCTGGGATTGTGTGACAATGGCTCCAGAGAAGTGGTGAAAAGATATTACCAGGAGCCATAGAACAGCAAAAAAGAAACCTTAGGACTAAGCTTCTCCTTTTTCTCAAAAAAATACATTTGTAAGAGAGAGAGAGAGATAAAGCTATTTCTTTTTTTTTTTCTTTTTCGGGGAGATTCTGGGAAACATGCTGTACTTATATGAACAAAAATGAAAAAAAATTATAATGGAGTTGAAAGGGCCACAATAAGAAGTTGTTATAGGGGATATTATTTGTAAAGAACATTAAAATTTGATTTTCAGAATGGTCCAGAATAATTATGAACTGCTACAAAAATTTAAGTAGCAAGATCAAAGTGACTCTTTTGAAAGATGCTTCTTACTGCTCTGTAAGCAGCATCGTTTACAGAACAGAAAAGACAATGCAAAGAACTGGAGCATGAGGCCACTGATATCCAGACTGGATTGTGTTTGTTAAAAGACTGAGACATAGAATTCAAAATGGGTTAAATAAAACAGACTTGCACTCAAATCTGCATTTCTTCCACAGACTCTTTAACCCAATGCTCTAACACTTTATTCTCTCACTCTCAAGTAGATATTCCATCAATGCTTTGCCTACAATCCATGGATACCCACAACTTTTTTACTGTGCCCCACCTACACAAGTTAAGTCCCATAATTCATCATTGTAATCACTCCCTACTCTCTCCTTCCAATATACCCATGTAACACAGTAACCCCAAATCTGAGAGAGCTTGTGGGTAATGTTTACCTATTCCAAAAAAGTCACCAGGAGGTCCAGCAGGGAAAGACACGAGTTTATTAGAACTTCCGGGAGTCGCCAACGGTGGCCGGTTGGTGAAAAACCTGAGCAGTTTTATAACCCAGTCAATTATTTCAATTTCTATACCATGCTTACAATTACATTGATTAAGAGTGATGCCTACCTTGCTTTCAGTGTTCTCTGATCACCTGCAGCCCATGACTCATTACTGGGAATGTGCATATCCTTCAGAGACCAGCCTTGGCCAGAGGCTGCTCTTTGAGGGTGGAGGAAGAAAAAAAAAACACATATGGGGGAAAGAGTTTATGTCCAGAAATACCTTACAACCCATCTGGCTAAATCCTAGTGCTTACTAAGCTCAATTCCCCTTCACTTGCACTTGAACAAATGAATGAGGCTAAAGAAAAATATACAACCACACACACCTATCTCCCTTCGACTTTCTAATCTCAAGAAGACCCTGTCCAGCAAATCACTCTGTTTTCCTGGTTTATTCACTCTCCCAGTTGCACAGACAATTATTTCGTGCCTCTCCTCAAATCTCCAACACCATCTCCCCTCAGCTGATGGTCTTGTTTCCTATTTCTCTGAAAAGACCGTGAGAACAAAAGAGAAATTTTCAAACTCCCATTGCCATATTTACATTTATATCTGCCTTTCTTCTTGTTGCTGGAAATCAATAACTCACGCTCTTGTCTCAGTTGAACCCTTCCTCTTATACTCTAGGTCTGATCTCTTATACCTACTCAAAGATATCATTCCAATGTTTTTCCTTCCTCCATTTTTTAAATTATAAGTTTTCCTCTCGCTAGATTATTATCATTAGCATACAAACATATTATAACAGCTTCTTAAAATGCTGCCTTGTTCTCATACCCTTCTTTAGTTATTGTTTTATTTCTCTGTTTTCCTTATAGATAAACTTAATTTTCTGTCCTGAACCTCTTTCTTGTTTTAACCTGCTCCACACAGGCATTTGTATTTGCCATTTAACAAAAACTACTCTAGGCCTGGCCTGGAAGCTCAGCCTGTAATCCCAGAACTTTGGGAGGCCGAGGGGCGAGGATTGCCTCAGCCCAGGGGTTCGAGGCCAGACTGGGCAACTTGGTAAGACCTCATATCTACAATAAATCACAAAAACCAGCCGGGCATGGTGGTGTGCGTCTGTAGTTCCAGCTGCTTGGAAGGCTGAGGCGGAAGGATTGCCTAAGCCCAGCAGGTCGAGGCTGCGGTGGCCATGAGTGTGCCACGGCACTCTAGCCTGGGTGACAAGAGTGAGACTCCAACTCAAAAAAAAAACAAACAACTTTGCTTGTTTGCCAGGGGAAGGGGGGTCATACCTCATCAACAAGGGTACCTGAATAATGAACATTTGTATGCCTAACCCTGAACTGCATCCCACATCTTCAAAATAAAAATTTTTTTTAAAAATTACTCTTGTCAGGTCACCAATTGCCACACCATTGTTATATGCAATGGTAAATCTTCAGCCCTCATCTTATTTGACTAGCATCAGAATTTGATGCAATTGATTACTCCCTCCTCAAAGGATCTTCTTCATGAGGCTTCTAGAATACCATTTCCCCTTGATTCCCCTCTACTTCCCTGTAGGTCCTTTCTATTTTTACTTTTTATTCACCCCAGTCTATAAATATTAAAGTGACTCAGGGTCCCATCCTCAGATTTCCCTTTTTTTAATCAAAACTCTTCCAAAGGTGATAGAATCTAGTCCTGTGACTTTAAAAATTATCTATACATGGATAACTGCCAAACCTATTCCCTTTTCCTAGTTCTCTGAACTCCAAACACATATGTCTAACTGCTGTTATTGAATTAATTATATGTAAATAAAGTATAATTATATTTTCATTGACTAGCCCTCATTTTAAAATGGACATGACTAAAATGAATTTCTTAATTCCCCCACCCTCACCCCAAGATTTCTATTGAATTCCCCATCCATCTTCCCATTGCTCCAACGTTGGAATCACGCTTGGTACCTCTTTCTCTTTTGCCCTTCGTCCAATTCATCACCAAATCCTTTTGTTCAAGCCACCGCTGTTTCTCTTACAAGAGCCTACAAACGAATCTTTCTGCTTCCACATTGTTCTCCTATATCATACTTATCCTACATCAGCCAAGATGGTGCTTTCAAGTGTAAATCAGATCAGATCACTATCAGGACAGGAACTGTGGGGGTTGTGAGAATTTACCTTCCTGGCAAACTAATAAGTTTCATAGATGATGGCCGCTAATAAATTTCATAGATAATGGCTATGAGAATTTACCTTACTGGCAAGCTAATAAGTTTCATAGATAATGGCAGCAGACGCAAGACTACTGGGTCAAAGACAAAAGATAATTTCTTACTTGCAGTAATAGCAATAGTCAGTCTAGCATCGTTGAACTAGTTCTGAGAGACCCAATTCTCACAGGATGGCGTGGGACTAGGTATTGACAGCACGTGCAGTGAGGTGTGATTTGGAGAGGAACACCAGTGTTAGGAAACTCTGATGTTATATCAGTAAGTAGCTGCTGACAAACCTGCCTTTTCTCCTTTCCAGATGCAGGTATCTCTCTCTTTATTACCACGCAATATAAACAAATATGCTCCAGGAAAGTAACAACTCCGTCTTCCAAGGTTACTTATCATGCAAATATCCTAAAAAGACAGTTTAGAGCAAATTATCTATTGATGCTTTTGAAGATATGCAGAAATGTGAAGGACCCATGGGAAGTTTTGTCCTAACAATCACTTATCTGCTTAAAGCCCTCTCATATTTTCCCATTTTATTCATAGTAAAAGCCAAATTCCCTGTGAAAGCCTGCAACATTCTTTGTGGTGTTACTCCCTGTTCTCTACTGGACCTCATTCCCTGCCACCCTCTCTCTTACCCACTCAGCTCTAGCCAGGCTATCACACTTGCTGTTTCTAAAAATGCCAAGTATCCTGCTACTTATACTTGGAATATTCTTCTCCGGATAGCTATTTTGCTCACTCTTCTTTAGTTGTGTCTCTGGTTTAATGTCACTTTATCTAAGAAACCCTCCCAGGCCATCATATATAAAATAAGTTGTAAAATAAGACCTCCAGCATTTCCAAGTACCTTTTACCCTGCTTTATACTTTTTCGTTGCTTATCACCACCTGACACATTATCGGTTTGCTTGTTTGTTGCTTTTTTTTCAAAACCACCCCATTAATAAAAAGCTCCGTTAAGGCACTTGGAAAAGTTTCTGGTACATAGCATCTAAGAGGAAAGGAGGGAGGGAGGAACAGAGAGAAGGGAGGAGAGAGAAAGGGAGAGAGGACGAGAAAGAGGAAAGACAAAGGGAGAAAGAGGGAAGAGAAAATTATTCTAAGTTGGCAAGTCTGAGGAAATGTAAGGAGTTTGCACCATGGATGGCAAACTTGGCTGTAATTCATTTTTTAAAAGAAAACTTTTTACTGGGTCAACTGTTACATGTCCAAAGTTTATTAAAGTACCCAATTTAAATCAAATGGGGGTTTATAGGATAAATAAGCATATATCTATGAGTCTAATAATTTTCTTTTTTTTTAATTTTTTTTTTTGAGTTGGAGTCTCACTCCATCCCGGCCACTGCAGCCTTGACCAGCTGGGCTCCGGGGATCCTTCCAAGTAGCTTGAACTACAGGCACAGGCTGCCACGCCCAGCAAATTTTTTTGATTTATTGTAGAGATGAGGTCTCGCCAAGTTGCCCAGGCGGGTCTCGAACCCGCGGGCTCAGGCAATCCACTCACCTCAGCCTCCCAAAGCGCTGGGATTACAGGCTGAACCACTGAGCCCGGCCAAGTCTAATAATTTTCTAAGAGACTTTTAAACATTTAAATTTTGATTTTGATTTTGAAAATGTGTACTTAGCAAAAATACACAAATAGTAATTTAAGCCAACATCAAGAGTCCACAAGTATTTTTACTTTAAAAAATATCCGGCATTTCTCAAATCTGAGAAGCATGGGTGACTTATTTCTTCATCGCTCTGTAGTTTACATCCTGTTTTCTGCCCCATGCTTGTTCTCTTATATTTTTTCCACTCAGCAATGTGTCTGTAAATTTAGGGGAATTGTACTGCATGATTTTAATTAACTGAGACAAATATGAGTCCTCACTATTGAACCTCTAACTTAACTCAGGTCATAAAAGCTCTAAACATCAAAACTCCCATAATCATCCAACTTTTTAGGATCTGAGATATTAACTTCACTACCAAAAATATAATTAAAATGTATTCAGCAGTATTGTATTATCTCATTATCACTTTTCAGTAAGTAATGGTTTTCCATTGTCCACTCAGGTGCCAGTTTAGGCTTTAGCCATGACAGGGTAAATTGTACATTTGTTTCAGGAGATGACAAGGGTCCACTCCAAAGCAGAATCCAAGAGATCTGTTTAACTTACAATCAATCCTTGTATTAGTCTTCTGGGGCTGCTGTAATAAAATGTCATAGACTGGGTGACTTCACCAATAGAAAATTACTTTCTCACAGTTATTAAGGATGGAAGCCCTAAATCAGAGTGCCAGCATGGTCAACATGGATCTGGTGAGGGGTCCCTCCCTGACTTACAGACAGTGCATTCTTACTGTGTCATCACATAGTGAAGAGAAAGAAGGTAAACTTTCTGGTGTCTCTTCTTATAAGACCACTAATCCTATCACGGGGATCCCAGTCTTATGACCTCATCTTATCTATATTACCTCCCATAGGCCCCATCTCCAAACATCATCACACTGGGGCTAAGGCTCCAGACTCCAATAAATATGAATTTTATGGAGGACACAATTTAGGCCAGAGCAACCCTTAAAATGAAAGACATCAAAGAGATGACATCTCTCAGGTCTTCGCCAGGCAGACACAGGTGACTGATAACCCACTTCCTACTTTCTAACCGGGTTCGATTTGTTGTTCCTAGTGTCCTATAGATTGGGATGACCACTAGTATTTTGGTTCAATCGCTCAGAAATATCTCAAATCAAAATGGACTCCCTAAAATTTCACCTAAAATGAGTAAGCCCAAGTTCAACAGGGATGTGTTGAGGATGAACATCAGCGATCCAGCATGACCTCTTTCTCCCTGAATTCTCTTTCGGGCCATCCTATGAGCAAAGGGCTTTTTCCCATTCTGAGCAGCTGTGGGAGCTCAAACCTGAATCACACACTACCTGTCAATTATATAGGTGGGACGCTTCCACATGGTATCAATCTCTATGGAATATTTTGTGGGGAGGGAGTGATGAAAATGATTAGCATTTGAAACCAAAGCTGTCTTATTGTTCTCACCAATATTCTGTAAATATCATTCTGACTAAAATTTCCCAGAACTGTGTTTCTTCCTGTTGTTCTTTTCTTTTTAGTACATTGCAACATATAAAAATTATTCAATACAGGAAAGCAGATGTGACTCAAGATTACAAATCAGAACTTGTCCCAAGATAGTGATGAACAATTCTTAATTCACATAGTGCCTAGAAAACAATTAGAATGATCCCTCTGACACTTGACTTAAGAATTGTCTCCCTCGGACCCTGACATTTCCGTTAGCATGGGGACATGCTGCTGCAGGGTGCCTATGACCCTAGGGAGCGACTGTCCTTGCCAGGTTCTGTACTCTCCTCCCGGCGGTCCATGCCTTCACATGTGCACCTCGTATCAATGTCATCTCGTGGATTTCCGTGTCACCTTCTGTGGTGACACCACCCCAACTTGGTGACTTAACCCTCTGGGAGGGAGGCTGCTCATGCTTAGAGATGTTGGGGGAACAGAAACACCAGCCTCAAGCAGTTGTTGCCACACAGTTGCCAGTTTACCTTCTTAGCCCTCAGGTCTCCAGACTGTGTTAGGGTTTTCTGGTCCAGAAAAAGAATTTCTTCTTGATAAGATTTTATGTTGCTGCTGAGCTACAGATACAATTTCTGTTGACTGCAATCAGCCAAAGTAACCTGATTTATGTGGTGTAATTTGTGAATAAAGAAATGGTGTATATTTGTTATTATTTTGTTACCATTTAGATTCTCAGAGACTCTCCCCCAATTTATCAACAAAGTTTTATAAGGTAAAGGAAAATACTAATATAAATTAGTTAATTTACTTGGTCCTTGTAACTGATACCTTCATGCTTTTGCAATTGTGATTTGTTTTTTACTATTTTCTGTGAACAGTTTTAATGTACAGTTTGGGTGTTATATACTGAAATTACATATAAATTTTTAATTTGTCTCATACAGGCAATGTGCATGTAAAAAAAAATACACTTAGGAGATTATAATCTTTAACAAAAATTGTCTCCCTCAAAAAGCTACCCCAATAAATATTCAAGGCAAAGTTATTTGTGAGAAGATGTTTAGTCTCACTAACAAGTCAAATATTTCATATGAAAGTAAATTACTATTTGGGGACATCAAATTGATGTAGATTTTTATAAACGATGGCATCTATTGTTGGCAAGACCATAGTGGGAGTGTAAAATTGAAGTAATCTTTCTGCATAGAGATTGGGCAGTAAATACCAAAGGCCTTAAATAGGACTCTTGATTCATTAATCCTAATTACTCCTCTTTTGTTTGCCCTGAAAGACATCAATATATTCTAGCAAAATAAAGATACACACAAAGAATTAGCACCAGGATATTCTATGCCATTATTTATCATCTTGTATATTTATATACCACCCCAAATTTTAATAATATAGAATGAGTTAAATAGGGATAGTACATCTCTACAAGAAACTAACATAAATGTTTTAGATGAACATGTAGTGACATGAAAATATGTACCTAATTTGTTGTTAAATGAAAAAAAAATGTTACCAAACAGTAAGTATAATGTATATTTTGAGTCAGAGAAGGAGGAAAAGAAAAATCATATATTCAGAGTGGATCTCTCTGGCACACTGTTATGTTTTTTTCCCTTCTCTTTTGATTATCTGTTTCATAAACTTTCAACAATGAATAAAAAATTTTTAGAAAGAGTAATCTTTGTTCTTTGACCTGCTGCATACTTTTAAAAATTCAATGACTTCTACATGTTCATAAACACAATTTGCAGTGCTTTAGTTGATATATAGCATTGCAAATATGTTCTTGAGTTCACAAATTCATGTTGACTGGTAAATTCTCAGGTGAATCTGTAAGTTCCAAAAGTTCGTGGACAATTTTATCTAATTATTTAAACTTCCTTGTGCTTCATAAAGTAATGCACACAAAAAAAATTTGTTTTAATTTTATTTTAAAGATGTGGGGTACAATTCAGGATTAGGTATACAAGTGGTCTCTGTACAGGTAAAGTTTGGGCCTCCCTTTGGACCCCACTTTACCTGGTTTGAGATCAGGTTCCCTTATTGACGTTGGCACACAGAAATTAGCGTGAGTATATGAATCAGGAATATGTCATGGAAAGAGGTCTTAAAAGTTAAAAGTAGATAAAAATGTGTTTAAATTGCTGTTGTCT